>VMDO01011492.1:0-66554 GCA_007922755.1 Pedetes capensis | reverse complement strand
TAGGCAAGTGCTCTACCACTGAGCTGTAGCCCGTGCCCCTTTTTTAAAAATTTATTTTGAGACAGGGTCTCACTAAGTTTAGCATAGGCTGCCTCTGGCCTTGAACTAGCAATCCTCCTGCCTCAGCCTCCCAAATCGCTGGGATTACAGGCATGAGCCAGAGTGCCAAGTTAAATTAGGCATATTTGTAGTTGACACATTCTAGATAGCTTTTCCAGATAACATGTTTTTGAAAAGCAATCTTGGAAAGACTGCTTGGAGACGTGGAAACTAAATGAGCCAAAAAGATTCTTTTGCTTTGATGAGAGTTAGGTATTTCATCAAAAAACTTCTTATGCCTCATTAAATTAAGGGTGGAATATTTTCATTTGATTCTTGTGCTAAGCAAGATAGCCTATGATGTAGGTTATGCAGTGCCTTCATACTTAAAACTTTTATACTGCACTTTTTAAAGCATTTATTTTGAGAAAGGAAAGAGCATTTGTCTAAATACTGGCTCTTAAGTTGTATATATTTCCTTTCATTCTAAAAAATGAATTTGTGAAGCAAAGTTTTGCTAAATGTTAAACATCAAAATTGAATACTCCAGATATTAGAATATTGTTCATTAACTAGTTTATAGATTTTAAAAGTAAAATACTTCCAACTGTTAAAAATAATATGAAGAAAATCTCATTTTTGTCTACTTACAATTATAGGAAATATTAAAATATTAAAATGAAAATAAAAGATACACTTTCCAACAATAAGCTCAGTGATTAATATAGCAGGGAACAAGATATGTGCTTGTTAGAAATAAAACATTAAACCAAATCACCAAGAAAAGGAATTCAGTGCTGAATTTTTATTCTAATAGGAAGATCACTTTGTAATAACATTGAAGAGTTAGGTTTTTATATCCATTTATAAATGGACAGCCAGTTTTCACAGAAGTTTGGCACATAAAACTATTACCTTTTAATATCTTAAATTTTATGTCTTTAGGAATTAAAAGTTAATGATGAAATAGATTTGGAATTAAAGCATTAAGAACTAAGAACCTAGCATGTAGGTTTTTTTTTTTCTTTCTCCCATCTAGCCTCATTTACATAAAATATATCTGAATTATAGCTACAGGGCTTAGAACTGTGTTTTCCCCTTTTAAACATGGTAAACAGTTGTGTCTGGAGAATATAAATATGAATAAATTACTTGAGCTACTGAAGAGATAAGTGAGTATGTTGGACAGAATGAGGATATCATTTAAGCTGAGAACGTATTCCAGAAATCTGAGGAAGTATGCATGCATGCATTTGCTCATTCATAACCTCATATAACCTTAAGTTTCTATTTTGTCTTACCCTGTTGTTTTAGGATTTGGGGTTTCTAGTGTGGCATCCTGTCCCATCAGATCTTGAAGCTAAGCAGGATCGGGCCTGGTTAGTACTTAGATGGGAGACCACCTGGGAACACCAGATGCGATAGGCTTGGGAGACAGACCTGGCAACCCACTCCTAAAAATCAACCTGCCACTGAAAATCCTATGAACAGCAGAGAAGCACTGACAACAGTGTTTTGCCTGTTGTACATAGGGTTGCTATGAGTCGGATACTGACTTGATGGCACCTAACAACAACTAAGTTTCACCAAGAAAGTCTGATACAAGCTTTCAAAGCTTTTTACCATAATCCATGGTATAAAATAAAGCATAATTCTGCAACACAGTATAAATTTGTATTAAAAATTTTCATGAAAATCTACCCTTTAGTGCACCTTACTGTGTGCAGTATGACTCCCTAATGGGTTGCAGGAGTGTGAAAAATGGCCAACCTGATTCTTTGGGTGGGTGACAAGTAACAATAAATTTTGTACAGCTATAAACCTTAGATTTCCTCTACCAGTCTTTTCTCTCATATTTGGATTATGATCTTGGCATTAAAAAAGGAGGGAAAGTGCTAATATACCTACTGCCCTTTTACACTAATTCATTAACATTGATTCAGTAGCCATTCACCATAAAACTTCCCAAATTGTATGAAATTACTACTAGCCCTGGAGATGGTTTCTTGACATTCCATATAATTACTTGGAAAACATCTTTGTTGCTGGTATCCTTTTATGCAAAATTCTAGAATGCTGGATCATTAGGATTTAAAAAATGCAGTCTTTACATATTCTTGCTACTTCCTTTCAGTATCCTGAAGTCTACTCTTCTCAGTTTATAAATCCCTTCTTGTCAATAATTACTAATGTATGCCTGAGCACCCCATAATATATAATGGACTATTAATGAAGTACTTTCTGTTATGTGATAAATTTTCAAGTAGAAGCTTCTCATAAGAACTTTGAGCACAGCCCATAGAAGTGAGGGTCTCTTAACAAGTAGCAAATAACATTTGTAAGCTGTGTGGAAAAAAGGTCAATTTTTTTTTGTTCTTGTTCGAACTATTACCTCCTATCAAAAAGATATAAAAATAGAAAACAGCTTCAGAAAACATCTTTAAAATTAGTTTTCCAAAAGTTCCCTAAGTCACTTTATATTCAAATCTTGACATTCTATCTGGAAAGTCTTTTAAATGTATTTGCTGAAGAATCATCACAATGTATGAATGAACCTCCACGTTACATATGTGAAAATACCCTTTCTACATACTATGGGACAAGTGTCTGCCCAAGGAATTTCTACAGGGGCTACTGTTGCCCATGAGATTTATAAGCATGAAAATGCCTTAAGCTCTATTTCATCTATATATTTTTATAAAGTGAAACTTCCTTCTGTTTATTTTAATGTTCTGTTTGCTGGGTCTTCATAAAATACTGGATGATATATACATTTTCTCACAATATGTATGAAGGCAATTACTAGACAATAAAAAAATCATAGCATTGTTCAAAAACAATATGCAAAGACAGGTGAACAAGGAGCTTCTAAAATACTTCTTAGAGAGAGCTACAAAAGTAATGCTGCATATTTCAATTTTTGGTAATTCTTAAGAAATTAGTATAAAATTTATCCTGTCATAGGGTTTTCTTTTTGTGGTACTTGGGGGTTGAACCTAGGGCTTTATGCATACTTTCCAAATGTTCTCCCACTGATCTGCACCCCCTGCACATTTTTTTATTATTTTGAGTCAAGGTCTTCCTAAGTTATGCAAGGTGTTCTCTGGCCTAGAACCCATGAGCCTGGCTCTGCATCCCCAGAGTGCATTCCCAAGTTGCTGTCATTCCAGGCACATGCCATGTCCGGCACCTATTATTAGTACTTTTTCATAATTAAAAAACACTGTGTTAGCTCCTGTAATGCTAACATTACTTGAAATGGTCATTTCAAATACCTGCACTAGTAGAGCCAATTCCTGTGGTCAACACAGATCTTGGTGTGATCTTTGCTGCATATTTGAGGAATTGAGATTTCCCTGTGCCAGGATCCCCAACCAATAAAAGATGAGATTCACCTAGAAAAAAGTAAATATGTAAAGTTTTAAATTTCTATAAAAGGACCCATGAATAAGTATACGTAATCAGAAAATGGTCCCCATGGAATACCAACACATTTTATATAGTGTTTTTGATGTATACTTTTATGTAAGTCCATTCAAGGAAGGATATAACTAGAAAATCTTTAGAAAGTTAACTGTCATAAATACAACAATTTTTAATTGATTACTGACTGTGACATTTAAAATCTAAATTCTATTAATAGATTCTATGCTATTTCCAGATGTATAGGCCCATGTTTAACATTTTAAAAATCCTTGGCTTGAAAAGTTTGATTTTTATTTTATCTAGTTTTAAATACCAAACTACTATGATTAAAGCTTTCCATACAAGTTATATCAGACTTTATTCTATTTTTTATTTAAGTACTTCTACGTTTTGGGGGCTTTATAAGTGCTTTATACATATCAAGTCACTTAAGACTATAACAATTAAGTGAATTTCATTTAATGGAAATTTTAATAGTAAAATATCTTAAAATGACGAAGCATTCTTGTTTTTTATTTTTTTTTTAGTACTGGGGGTTGAACACAGGGCCTTGTGCTTGCATGCTTTGCAAGTGCTGGACCACTGAGCTGCAAGCCCAGCCCATTTTTTTACTTTTTGAGACTGTTTTGCTAAATTACACAGACCACCTCTGGTCTCAAATTTGTGATCATCCTGCCTCTGCCTCCCAAGTTGCTAGGATTACAGGCATGTACCATGGCACCTGGTGCATTCTTAATTTTTAAATGTAGCATAAACTGATAAATGACTACACTATGGTACATACTATGTCACTGACCAAACGAATTTCTTCAGTAATATTCAAGTATTTTCTAAATATATTGATAGAAAACCTCTATTTAGCAGAGTGCCTTGAAAAAAAAAATCAGTGATCAAAAAAAGAAAAGATAAATATTACTTATCTGGACTGTACTATAGGGTTTTGAGTCTTTGCTAACGGCCTGATTTATGCTTTTGGTTTACTCTTTGATTATCACTGCCCATCTAAGAGACAGTCAAGTCAGTTAAGTGTGTTACCCCTAAAAGAGCTTTCTGCTATCCAGACATAATTACATACTTGGAGTAATCTTTGCTTGAATCTGTGACCTACAGCAGCATCTCATGGCAGATGGCATATTTGCTATCTATTAGCAGAAGGGGAATCAGCAGGCAGATGACTGAGAGCAGCAGTCTGAGAGAAACACACCGACAGTCACAGATGGAGATACCAACCTGGAGACATTAAAATGCACTATTTCTAATCTTCTTGAAGAGAGATGGGATCCAATGAACACCACCACAGTAATAGAAACATAAAGATGTTATTCTGTGACATCCTTATAGGCTATAGCAAAAGTATATAACCATTGAAAAACAGTTTCTTTTAGTGTTTCCGAAATAAAAGAAATGTAACTTCTAACAAAAACAGGTATTAGACTAAGTAGGAGATATTCAGACAATTGTCAGTTTCAAAAGCTTTACCAGATAAAGCTCAACAAGCAGTTTTTATTCAGGAAAGAAAGTCTATCTTCTTTCCCGTGCATGCGTTAATATTTTTCAAAAATTTTTAACAGGTACTAACCTCTGACCCTTGTTCCTGTAGCATCAGTCCTTTGAATCCCACCAGCAAGCACCATAGCCACAGCAAGCTTTACTAGATACATCCCAAACACTTGAGGACACAAGCTGGCCAGTATTTCATTCCTTCCTGGGGAAGGCAGAAAGATCGGAAGTCACCAACAATTTTCTAAAATCTCCCTTCCTATTCTGATTTGACTGTCTTCCTATAAGTATATTCTGTCAATCTAAATTGATCAAGAGGGCCAAGTCTAACAACTAAAGAGAGTGAAAAACCAGGTCCTAATTTTTGTTTTTGTGTTTTGAAACAGGGTCTTGCTGTATAGTACAAACTGGCCTGGAAATCAAACACCTGCCTCAGCCTCCCCAGTGTTAGGATTACTGGTGTGCACCACCATCCACAGCCTACTTTGTTTAGGTTCTAAAAGTCCTTTTCTTGTTAATCCCATCAAAGGAAAGTCTGTGTTTTATTCCTATGGGATACTCACTTAAATGTCCATAAATCTGTCGTACTTTAAGACAGAAAGAAATCTCCTTTTCTCCCTTATCTGTTACCTATCAGGCCAACATTATCCCTTACCATAATACAGCTATATTGTCTATGTGGTTGTATCAGTGAAGTCACTCCACTGCATAATTAAAAGGAAAGTATTCCATGTCAGAAACAAATGAGATTGTAATAACTAGTAACCTTTAAAGAGATAGGCGGAAACCAGGCCTAGTGGTACATGCCTGCAATCCCAGCAGCTCAAGAGATGAAGGCAGAAGGATCATGAGTTCGAGAAGAGAGGCAGTTTGTAACTTGAAGATCCTGTCTCAAAAAGTGAAAAATGGGCTAGGGATGCAGCTTAGTGGTAGAGCATTTGCAAAGCATGTGTGCGGCCTTCCGTTCAACACAAAAGGAGGTAGGTGGAGCTTGTCAAGTCTCTCTTAAAGTAGAAGAGAAGAAAGAGCAATCTACCCTGCAAATCAATTCAGTATTTGTTCTGTCCATTTGATAATTTCTGTTGTATATGGAATAAGTTACTGGGGTATCAGGATATTAAGAAGATCATTGCAACTGGGTGCTGCAGTGCATACCTGTACTCCCAGCAACTTGAGGCTGAGGCACCCTGTGCAACTTAGTGAGAACATATCTCAAGAAATAATAATAAAAAAATCATTGCAAACTATAACCCTAGAAGTCCAGGCCGAAGATCTTGAATTCTTCTAATTGTGTGCTTTAAATAAAAGACTATCATTTATTTAAGTAGTTTCAGAAATACTGAAACACCAAATCTAAGAATCTGCCTGTCCCATCCATGAATAAAATATTATCCAGTCATTGGACTAATCAATATACAAGCCTCTATTAGGCCTTCCTTGAGCCTTTCCAGGATTTATAGGCCCCCACACAAAGACTTTTTGCAGTGAATCAAAATTGGGGTTTCTTTGGTGCTCAGGACTGAGCCCAAGGCCTCATGCATGCTAAGCATGTATTCTATACATGCTACTAAGCTACATCCCCAACCCGGTGGCAAATAAGGTATAAGTGACCTGGGATGGCAAAAATGGTAAAGAATGAAGATCTTTTCCTAAAAAGGGAACCAGAAAGAAGATTCGGTAAATGCAAGAAGTTCATTAACCACCAGAGGAAATCCCTTCCTTGTCAGAGACAGCCTAGAGACAAAATGTCAGGGATCTAAGCAGATAAGACCAGAAAGTAGGTAGGTAAATTCTGATCAGAATCTAGGGATTAAACTTACACATATAAGAAGGAATAGGCCCAACAAGCAGGTTTAAGAGTTGGCAAACTGACCTGGGAGTTACCCTAGCCAAAACTGTTAAAGAGCTACCTCTGTTGAGAGACTGATCCAGTGATTAATGTGCTCACAGGAAGCATATCCCATCACAGTCTCTGCTGTCATGCTGGGACTCAAATCCCAGTGCCATTATTTACTAGGGTTTGACCTTGGGCAATTTTCTCAACCTTGCTGCCTCTATTTCCTTATTTGTAAAATGAAGATGAAAATGGTATAAAAGAATTATTGAGGACAAAGAAGTTAATAAATGTAGCACGTAGTACTGAGAGCTTTTTAACTGTTAACTTGTTTTATTTCCTGAATTACCTGTGCTTGTTTCTGGTCTCAAGATTTCCTCAACACAAAAAATACACTATGACAGTAGGACTTGGGTACCAGAGAAAAGCAAAAGACAAGGGCCAGTATCTTAAATGTGTTGTCTAACTTGAAAAAATGTAATTCCTTGGATCATAGCAGAAGAAGCTTCCATGGCTGTACTATGGAAGTAGATGGAAGAAGATGCCTTAGGATGAATGCTATCCCCGTCTCTCCCAAATTTCTCCTATACCATGTCAGTATATGGCTATGGCTAAATTACCCACTTTTATGTCATGGTCTTCAGTTATCTCAATGAAGAAATCCTCTTCAATCTAAGATAATTAAGTCACCCAGCGTAGGTTCAGATGGCCCAAGAGACCTCAATTCCTACATTTGGAGTTCTATCCAGCACTAAGCACCAAGGTCAAGGGATCCTTGAGGTTAGTAAAGATCAAAATAAAACCCCTTGGTCCAATACCCACTTGTCAAAAAGCAAGCCAAACTCCAAGAGGAGCAGGAAACAATCTCCAGCATAAGAGTTGCAAAAGGATAATGCCCTGTTGGATACAGCTCCCTAGCTTCATCTCTCCTCCTGACGACACACACTCACACACTCTGAAACAGTTAAAATATAGTGCACTGGTACCTACTACCTCGGAAACTAAGAAGGAAGAATTCATCCCAAAAAAGAGAAACATTGCCTCATTTCCTGTCTTTCCACTTATATTCTCATGAGGTTATTATATTTAATAAATAAGCTGTAGAACTATAGCTTTCTAATAAAAACAAGATAGGTTCTTCAGTAACCTGCACAAAGCATTTCTGAAAGCCTGGCTAGAGTATTGTATGACCTTCCTTCACTTTTATAAGGTAGAGGTGAACTGTGGCACTAGAATGAATAAGGAATGAATGTGGTCCAAGGAAGTTACAAATTTTTATAAGGACTTGAACCTAAGAAACCATTTTTAGTAAAAAAAAAATTGATTTTAAGATGTATGTAATTCTTAAAGTGTTTGCTTAAGAAAGCCACAGTATAGAGAACTATGGGTTCTTTTCTACATAGATGAGATAAAACAGTGATCAGAAACTATTACATACGTGTTACATAGGTAAAAATAAAACACCTTAAAATAAAAACAACCTGTCTGTTTTTAGAAATGGAAGCTTTACTTTATAAAATAATTTCTGTCTAGTTCAGCATGTGATTTAAGAATGACATAATACATATATTACATTTGAGGTGAAGTTCATTATAAATAATCTATTACTGGCTTTGGTTTATTTTTCTCAGAAGATGCATCCAAGGAAGAATGAAAACAAGATTTGATTAATATTTTATACGTTTGGAATTTTTTAATAAAAAACATGTTCCATAAACCCAAAGCCTGTGATGTTTTATTCTATGTAATTACATCTTAGATGCAAATTTTTGCTGTGATGAAGAGGCTTATTTTCTGCATCTTTTCTCATTTCTACTTCCTGTTTTAAATCCTTCAGCTGAAACAGTGGGAAATTGTCTGTATTACCAAACTAAATTAGAAAATAATGGCTTTTTCTGTGTATGTGTGTGGTGCTGGGGAACGAATCCAGGGCCTTATGCAGGCTAGGCAAGCACTCAACCACTGAGCCACATCCCCACCTCCAGGATGAGGTTTCATAATAGGATAAGTTTTGCCTTTTTAAAAAACCACATATCTAATTGGGAGAGATGGTGAGAAACTCCAACTATTTTGGCAGTAAAACAGGTGTTTTAAGCTTATCATTAGAATGAAAAATCTCTAGGAAGATCTCTAAGTAGAAAAGACTGTATGCCAGGAAAGGGCTTTAAAGGAAATAGTTAGAGATACTGACTAATGCTACCCTCTAAACTCAGCCACTGACTTAAGCAGCATGTAAGACTATCTACAAATCACAGACTATATTTAACTACTGAATATAATGGCATTAGTAATTATGAACTTTAGCCAAGTGTATTGGTGCATGCCTATAGTCCCAGTGACTTGGGAGACAGAGGCAGGAGGATCACAAGTTTGAGGCCAGAGGAAGCCTGCATAACTAACTTAGCGAGACCCTGTCTCAAAATAAAAAAAAAATTAATTAAATAAAAAAATATGAATTTTATGCTTTTAATCAAAAACCTAACAATAAACAGCAAATCACAAACCTGCAAAAGGATCACTCTTGTAGTATTCCCAAAAGTCTTCAAATTCCTTTCGGACTTCCTCATCCATAACAATCCCCAACGACTGCTCATTATTTACTTGGACATAATTGGCTTTCAGGACTATCTCCACTTCACAGCGTACATCTTGCTGAAAGGGCTTCCACCGTTGCATTACAACCCCATAGATAGTCAGGTCATCACCTGGGAAAAAACATCAAGTGAGTCCACCCATAGCATGGTGCATGCTAGGCACAGACTCAAGCAATATACGACCAGAAATTAGAAACAAAACACTCCCCTCCTAGGGTTTAGAGTGTACATTCATCTAGAAAGCAATTACCAATCTGAGGGCAAATGAATGTTTGGTCTTTTTAAAATCAATGTTTGGGTTTATTTAAAAAAAAAACAAAACAAAACCAAAAAACCAGGCAATTGTTTCTGCATAGTTAAAAGCTGAAGTCAGCATTTTTAATTTTTGTAATCTGCTACACGAGAAACACACCAAATTATTACCCTTTACTGGGAAGAGGTGCCTGGATGATTTATTTATTGTTGTTATGTTGGGTGACATGTTCATCTTCTCAGAGTGTCTAACCATTTAGTTCTCATTTACAGAGATGTGAAAATTGTAGCCAGAATCAATACAACTATAATCAATTTGGTGTAAGGAAAAGAGACAATCTTATGATGCCTGGACTTACTGTAGTTTCTTAACGTATTCATTTTTGCTTTCCATGTTTGTCAATATTTTACTCACTGCCCACTCTTAGTAAACCAAAGAAGGGATGAACTAAAAAAGAAATAAAGGAATACCTGCTCTACTTCAAACAATGAAAGCCCAAAATACCAGCCCAGCTTGCTCCTTCTTAGTGGTTCCTTCCTACCCAAGAAAACCTCTTATTCCTGGTAGGCAGAATATTAGACATTTGCACATTTTCCTAAAAGAGCATAGGCACATTCACTAACCATTGACATCTGTGCTTATTATTAAATATAATGCAATGCATCAGTTAACAAGTATATATGAATGCTTGGTGTTCAACATTTTAATACTGGAGAAAAGAGGGCCAAAACAAAGAAACAAATAAAAACTCATAAACCTAATCCCCCTAAATTTCAATCATACTGAATGCAGGGTATTGGCTATGTCTCAAACCTAATTCTGGTATTCGTGTTTTACACAGCAAACCCTTCTCAAAACAAAAAGGTAATTCTTCATGCCCAAGACTTTGTCAATTATCTGTTATTTGCTGATACAAAATGCCTTTCACTTCGTAAGTTTCAATGTATAATATGTAATCTGCAAAGGTTTTGATTTCCTGAAGAAAAGTGTTCCATATGCTAAATACATGGAACTGGTGGTGCCAATTTACAGAATGATGTTGTTAGTGCTGTGGTGTCAGATCTGACTCATAGTGACCTATGTACAACAGAAGGAAACACTCCCCAATTCTGTGCCAGGCACACAAATCCTTTTTATATTTAAGCCCATTGTTTCAGACACTGTGTCAATCAATCTAGTTGAGGGTTTTCCTTTTTTTTCTTTACCCACCACTCTCCCAAAGATGAGTTCCTTCTCCAGGGATTGGTCCCTCCTGACAACATGTCCAAAAAACATCATAAGCAGTCTAGCCATGCTTGCTTCCAAGGAGCATTCTGGTTGCACTTCTTCTAGGATACATCTGTTGCTTCTTTTAGCACTTGATAGTATATTCAATATTTATCTCCAGCACAATGATTCAAAAGCATCAATTCTCCTGCCTCCCTTATTCAGTGTCCAGTTTTCACAATTATATGATGCAACTGAAAATACCAATTTACAGAATAGCAGGTACATTTCTAAGTATAGGCCACATCATACTACTAATGTGACACACACATTAAATAGGTGCTTTACATGTTGCCAAGATTTTTCCTTAGTCTATACATGGATGGTTTTCAAAGCCAATCTGGAATAATAATTATTCACTATATTGCCTGCCCCAAAATCTTTTGTATAAAAATGATTAGAGCAACTTTGTATCATATTTGCTTGAAATGGTCCTCTAGTATGATCATTCTAATAGATTATATTTAGGTTGTGTACACATTAGTTATGTGAGGAACTTTAGATATAGTACCATTGGTAATAATCTGACTTCAGTAAATAGTGATTATGTAGAAAATACAGAGGAATGAAGAGTGACTAAAAACAGTAACTCTCATTAGATTTGGAATTAAATCCCACCTCCACTGCTGTGACCTTGGGGAAATTACTTGACTTTCCTGAGCCTGTTTTTTGACGTACAAAGTGGGAATAATTACATTTATATCCTAGAACTGAAATGAGAAGTAAATAATGTATGTAAATTACTTAATGCAATATAAAGAAAATATTAAGTGCTCAGTATCTATTAGACATTAATAACCTACTTTATATTTGCCATGCAACTAATACATTTAAAAACCATTCAATATACAAATGTTTTCATTTACTCAAGTACCTAATGAACTGCTGATTCACATGATCATTACAACTGTGAGTTACACATGGTAGTCCATGGCAATAGATATTCACTTTAAACTTTTGTATTTTCCTATAGTAAATATATAAAAACAATATTATTTTCAGAAAGAAAATTCTTCCTTTTAAACAATCTGACCTCTTTGGGTGACTGCATCCTTCCTACTGCAGCCACTCACATTCAGACCTATCCCTCTGATCTGCTGCGCTGACACTTGCCAGCATGACCTCCAACTTTACTACTCTGCATACTTCATATTGGGGTCCTACCTATAAATTCCTATTGGACAAGACTGTACTATTCATATCTTTTGATTCCCTGGGGTTTGTAGCTATGTTATTGTTGTTGTTAAGTGTTGTTGAGTCCAGTCCCACTCATAGCAACCCTATGTACAGTGGAAAGAAACACTCCCCCAGTCTGTCCCAGGCACCCAATCTTACTTGTGTTTAAGTCCATTGTTGCAGACACTGTCAATCTATCTGGTGGAGGGTTTTGCTTTTTTTCCCTGACCTGCCACTCTCCCAAACATGATGTCTTTCTCCAGAGATTAGTCTCTCCTGACTACATGTCCAAAATACATAAGACGCAGTCTAGCCATCCTTGCTTCCAAGGAGCATTCTGGTTGTACTTCTTCTAGGACAGATCGGTTGGTTCTTTTGGCAGTCTATGGTATATTCAATACTCATCTCCAGCACCATAATTCAAAAGCATTAATTCTTCTCCTGTCTCCCTTGTTCAATATCCAGCTTTCACAACCATATGATGCAAGTGAAAATACCATGGTATGAGTCAGATGCACCTTTAACTTCAATGTGACATCTTTACTTTTCAATACTCTAAAGAGATCTTTGCCACAGTTTTTCCCAAAGGAATGCATCTTTTGATTTCTTGACTGGTGCTTACATGGGTATTGACTGTAGAGCCAAGCAAAGCAAAACCATGGCAACCTCAATCTTTTCTCCATTTACTGTGAAGTTGCATGCTCACCCAGTCGTAAGGATTTTTGTTTTGTTGGTGTTTAGTCACAATGCATACTGAAGGCTATGTTCTTTGATCTTCATCAGTAAATGTTTTAAATGCTCTTCGTTTTCAGCTAGCAGAGTTGTGTCATCTGCATAACACAGCTTGTTAATTAGTCTTCCTCCAGTCCTGACGCTGCATTCTTCTTCATGAAGTCCAGCTTCTTGGATTATTTGCTCAGCATATAAATTGAAGAGATATGGTGAAAGTATACAGCCCTGACACACACCTCTCTCAATTTTAAACCAGGCACTGTTTCCTTGTTCTATTTGAACAACTGCCTCCTGGTCCACATACAGATTCCTCATGAGTACAATTAGGTTCTCTGGTATTCTCATCTTCCGAAGTGTTATCCATAATACGTTATTATTCACACAGTCAAATGCCTTTGCATAGTCAATAAAACATAGACAGACATCTTTCTAATAGTCTCTGCTTTCAGCTAATATCCACCTGACATCAGCAATGATATCCCTGGTTTCCCACCCTCTTTTGAAACCGGCTTGATTTTCCGGCAATTCCATGTCTATATACTGCAATCGCTTTTGAACGATCTTGAGTAAAATTCTGCTTGTGTATGATATTGTCTGATAGTTTCCACATTCAGTTGGATCCCCTTTTTTGAGAATAGGCACAAATATGGATCTCTTCCAGTCAGTTGGCCAAGTAGCTGTTTTCCAAATCTGTTGGCATAAACATATTAACACCTCCAGTGCTGCATCTGTTTGTTGAAACATCTCTATTGGTATTCCATCAATTCCTGGAGCCTTGTGTTTCTCCAGTTTTTTCAAGGCGGCTTCCACTTCGTCCTTCAATACCATTGGTTCCTCTTCATATGTGACCTCTTGAAATGGCTGGTCATCTACCAATTCTCTTTGTATTCCTTCCATCTTCTTTTGATGATTCCTGCATTGTTTAATATTTTCTCTATAGAATCTTTCACTATTGCCACTTGAGGCTTGAATTTTTTCTTCAGTTCCTTAAGCTTGAGAAACACAGAATGTGTTCTTCCCTTTTGATTTTCTGCCTCCAGCTCTTTGCACATGTCAATATTTGTTTTTGTCTTCTCAAGCTGCCTTCTGAAATCTTCTGTTAAGTTCCTTAACTTCATCATGTCTTCCTTTTCATTTAGCTGCTTGACATTCAAGGGCAAGTTCCAGTGTCTCTTTTGACGTGTAATTTGGTGTTTTCTTTTTTTCTTGTCTTTTTAATAAGCTTTTACTTTCTTCTGGAATGGTATCTTTTATGTCATGCCACAACTCCTCTGGTGTCCTATCATTTGTGTCTAATGAATTAAACCTATTCTTGAGGTGGTGTCTGAACTCAGGTGGGATAATACTCAAGGTCATACTGTGGCTCTCATATACTTGTTCTAATTTTCTTCAGCTTCAGTTTGAACTTGCATATGAGAAGTTGATGGTCTGATGCACAATCAGCCCCTACAGTGCAGCAAACTGACAGACACGTGGGATGAAAACATCTTATTCTCTACTAAAGGACAGAGAACGGAAAAAAAGCACTTGTGTCATCCTTTCATGGAAGATGAAGCTTAAAACTTCTCATGTTCAAAATCAATGTGACTTCTATTATGGTATCACCAATACAGAGATGAACAATCATCTCCTTTCTTGTAGGTACCACTAAGACTTTCAGTAGCATATGACAGTCCTTTTAGATGATTGTCTACTAAATCCACTGGGTTTTTTTAAGTTGCTGCTGTTAAGCTGTGGCACCCTGAAGAAAGCCCTGGATTAGAAGTCAGTGGATCTGGATTCATGTTCCCGTTCTGCCACTTAACTTTCTATGTGACCTTGGGCAAGTACAGTTCTTTGTCTTTAAAAGAAGCAGCAGGACTATATGGCAAAGGTGCAGCCCTGCTCTTTCCTCCTGTAATCTCCCACCTCTATGCCAGTCTCTATTCACAACGTGAGAAATTAAGCCTCTACATTCCATTGCCAGTGACCTCAGGGAAAATTAAAAGTGGCTTTTCCTAATCAATACTTAGGACCTCCTACACAGGCTAACAAAAGTCCATTCCTGCTGGGTACAGAGTCACATATTTGTAGTACCAGGTACTTGGGGGCTGAGGTAGAAGGATCACTTGAATCCAGGAGTTTGAAACCATCCTGGGTAACAGAGAGATACCCTGTCTCAAAAAAAAAAAAAAAAAAAAAAAAAAAAAAAAAAAAAAAAAAAAAAAAAAAAATTAAAAAGATCATTCTTACCAGATTTGCAATTGTCTACTAAGTCATCTTCCAAGATAACCTTCATAGAGCGTGGAATACTTCCAACAGATAGCCTTTGAACCTAGCAAGGAAAAGAACAGATACTGAGTATGCTTAAACACATGCTAAGTACTAAGAAACCTATAGACTAGCTGTGAACTGCCTATTTTCTACTTATTTTAGATGACAGAATAAATCTTTGTGTTTAAGTTAAGGAAAGGAAATTTAGGCTCACCTTTGTTAAAAAGTGTTTATGTATACCTCATTTGACATAACAAATAAAACTGTTCTTACTCTTGCCAATGTTTAACAACCAGTTAAACCCACTTAATTTTCTCGTATTCTTTAAATAAATACTAGCTTAGAATTCTTAATATTTAATTTTAATATAATTATTAAGTCATTCCACAATCTTCTAAAATGACAATTACTTCATGGTTTCCAAATATCGTATTCTAATATATGGGCAACAGTCTCAAGCTTCATTTTCCACAAAAGGATGACACAAGTGCACTTGTTCCATTCTGTATCCCATAGTCCAGCAATTTGACAATAAAGAAAACCACTTCTTCAAATTTATTCTTCTTCTCATTTATTTGATCGTTTACCTGTTCTTGAATTTTTATTTCCTGGTAATCTCTACACCTGGATGGAGATGAAGACAAGCCTGACAGGCAGGTGAATTTTGAGGAATCACAGCTCTCCAAGCTGGGACATGAAGATGGCCGGCAGAAGGTGTAATACTGCTCAAAGTCAGCCTTGACCACGAATACATGCTTGCACTTGTTACACATGTAATCCCGCTCAAACTCCAGGACCTTCACCACACTTGTTCGAATCACTGTCCCAGTGACAGACAAAAAGTGTCCCACATCCTTGGTTTTAGGAATGTGTTCCCTCACCAGCTCAGGACAGATAGGCAAACCTGATGGAAAAACATCATCATCAACTTACACCTTGAGAGTTGACTTCATGGGACATATTCTTTTGACATTTCCTGAGGGAGAAATTAAATTTCAGGGAGCAAAAATCATTTGTTATACTTAACAGAAAAAAAAATATTATCAATCCAATTAAGAAAATAGAAAAGATTTCTAATAACAATTATCAATGGACTTTACTTTTGCAGAGCTAGAGTGTTGAACCCTGGGCCTTATGCATGCTAGGCAAGTGGTGTACCACTGACTGAGCTACACTCCCCAGCCTCTTTTTAAATTGTGAAGCAGGGTCTCACTAAATTGCATTGGCTGTCTCTAGCCTCGAACTTGTGATCCTTCTGCCTCAGCCTCCTGAGTCACTAGGATTATAGGCATATGCCACAGTGCTCAGCTCAATGGACATCTTTTAAAGCACATATCTAGAAGCTATAATAATCAGGACTGAAAAACAATTGATTCTCCTAAGGAGAATCTAAATAGGGTATATAATTGTAACCACATTTAACAAAGAAAATATTGTTATTGCCACACATAAAATCAATTAATGATTCTTTCCGTAAGTCACAAAGGAGAGTGATAAGCAATGGTAGCATGATGACCAAAGACTTCTACAGTGCTAGGTTATTGCTTTTTTCAGTTATATTCAAGGTCTACTAATACATGAATCTGATGATGTTTTCAAGCCTGACTTATGGGAAGTTTACCGACAGCCTCACTTTATCCTTTAAAAATTTGTGTTTTTCAACATTACAGAAACATGCAACCAAAAAGAAACAAAATGCCAAAGAAAATCTTATGCAGAACTGCCATATTCCTTATGTTTTGGCTACAATGCACCATTAGAGTGGGCAAATGCTGGCTGTGGTCAAAGGCTGTTGCCTAGCAGGTGTATTAGGGCAGCATTTGTTACGCTAGTTCCTGTACCATGGCCACTGCCTTGTTCATTGGCCACTGCCTCAGAACTCAGTGACTCAAAATGCTGGTAAGTATGCACAATTAAGATGAATCTATCAGATTTGCCAAACTCATGAAAAATAACCATGGTAGGTATGATACCTTACATTTCAGCATTTCTTCTCCCTACTGATACATCTGTTTTGAAAGCCTAAGAACAGGGGCTGGAGATGTAGTTTGGTAGAGCACTTGTCTAGCATGTGCAAGGCCCTGGGTTCGATTCTGGGCACTGGCCCCCAACCCTCACACACACACAAAAATGCCTAAGAACAACAACAATAATAATAATCAGAAGGTAGTCTGGGAAGCATGGATAGGGAGAGGAAATTGGTTAGGTGACCTGAACATTAAATATACAGGGCTATATTATCCTAGTGTGAAAAGTTACAAATCTACAGATACACTGTAATTTCCTCTGTTGGCTGGCTGAGACTCCTTCCATACACCTTATGCTGTACAGATAAACAAGGTGGGCTTGGCCAGCATTTTCCTCTGATTCCTTTTTTCTATGCTTCCAAGGCTGACTTGTCTATTCTCAAATGGCTGTATTTTATATTTGTATTAATTCAGACTGAATCATATTTTGCCACCAAAGGACCCATACTTTTACTTAGTATGATTTTGTATGGCTTTGCTGTATTGTGTTGACTTGACAGAAAACCTCCTTTACAATTGTTTAATATCTGTAGGTATACATATACAATCTGGTAAATATGTAACTACAAATATAGTTGTGTCCTCTATAACCTTGAGCTCCTTTACAGCTACACCATATTGCTTTTGGTTTCCCAAGAGTCTAGCAAATTCCAATACATGTCCTGTTTATCAATGAATGTTACTAAGGTAGTAACACCTGGAATTTAGTTTTTCAAAGAATTCAAAAAATAGGCTAACTTCATCTGAAATTGATGGGTTCACTTGGTAGACAGAATTTTATTATTTAAACTGCGTATGAAAAGGGATCTGCATATAGGAGGTCCTAGAACCATTTCTGGGCTGGGATTTAGCTCAGTTGGTAGAGCGCTGCACTGCAGTCTCTGAGGTCCTGAGTTCAATTCCCAGCACCACAAAAATGGGAGAAGGACCTGGCAATCTGCCCCGGAGGCAATCCTGAAACAGTCTGCCATTGAAAATCCTATGAGGGTCGCTATGAGTTGGACACGACTCGATGGCACCTAACAACAACAACAACAACAAGAACCATTTCGTAAATATTATTTCTACAACATTAACTAAAGCCCCTTCTAACGATCCTTTTGCAAACTTATTAAATGGGAACATTTCTTCTTAATCCCAGGAAGAATTTATTTAGTGCAGTGATGCATAATTTTAGCCTAGCAAATGTAAATGCAGATACTATTTTTCATTTAAATCAAATGTCTGGCCTCTTTTGGACTCTTAACTCACATCAGAGTTCTACTCTAGTAACTCCTAACCTTTCTAAAATCATAGTATGCATCCTTCATTTTTTTTATAGTAAGCACTCTTATTGATCATAAATGCCCACTCTTCTCACTCTTCTCAAATGTACTAAGGTGTTTTGTTTTGTTTTACTATACTTTGTGATTAAATCTCTCTGTGTAGGCCAGGTTGGTCTGCAACACAAAATCCTCCTGCCTCAGCCTTTTGAGTGCTGGGATTACAGGCATGTATCACCACACCTAGCTAAATATTTATTTTGAAATAAAAAGGAATATGTATTCTCTAATTTAATTCTCTAATTTTATCACAGATTCCCTTAAATATTCTGGAATTTGCTTTTAATTTCACGAAATCCTTCTTTTTCATAAATAGAATGAGGCTGTACCAGCCTTTGTAAGTTTACACTATAATTACATATTTAAAGTATTTTTAAAGTTTGTCAGGGACTGTAGAGGTAGTTTGCATGTGAAAATACTGAGGTTTAGTGAGAAAAAGAAACTCAGCAAGTCTCCCAGCCCAGAGATGCAGCTCTACCAAGGTACACTCTAAATTCAGTTTTCCTTTTAACACCCCACACTATGCCTTCCAAGAAATGATTCCTATGGAATGAACTTATGAAATCTTGTTACACTGTAGTGCTATTTTTTCCTAAAATTCTCAAGAAGTGACTCTTCAACTGTATCTACCCTATTAAAAGTCATTTTTAAAATAGAAAGTGAAGGGCAAGAAGAAGACTTGGTAGCAAGAATCCAAAGACACAGTTTTGCTACGACAAGATGGTCTTTGCTCTACAGCAGTTTCTTAAAAATTAAGACGCTTGCAAGGCATGGTGGTGGAGCACACCTGTAACTGCAGCATATGGGAGGTGGAAGCAGGAGGATTGCAAGTTCAAGACCAGCGTGGGTTACATAGTGAGTTTCCAGCCCAGCCCAAACTTTTAAGACTTTGTCTCAAAAAAATTAATCTGCCATGCATTCAACAAAAATGTATTCAGTTTCTGATAGGTAGACAGCACAGATTTGACATATAAAAAATAATTTCCTGAAATAGTTTTGAAGAAGGGCCTTGCACATGCTAAGCAAGTGTTCTACTACTGAGCTGTACCCATAGCACCTTTATTATTTTTTATTTCGAAACACATGCTTGCTAAATTGCACAAGCTGACTCTGGCCTCCAACTTGTGATCCTTCTGCCTTAGGCTTCTGAGTTGCTGGGATTACACATGAGTGCCATGGTACTTAGCTTTCTAATTCTTGCATTACCATTTTTTAATTGTTCGTATTCACAAAGCTCATAAAGCTGCTTTTAATAACCATTTTATACACAAGAGAGAAATGTATAAATGCAAGTCTACTGTTGTCTTTATACCTCCTCCCTCCTCTCTGTTGGTATGGCAAGTAATTCTTGCTTAGAGAAGATAACAATTACTCTAATCTAAAAGAATACAATAGATATGTATTTTAAGTACAAATATTAGTTATTTCTTAATGCTCTGAAACACATCGTTATATTTTCTTCAAATCTTTCTGTAAAAGTACATGGCAGCAACATCATTATGCAATTTACCTGATATCCTGGCATGAAGATTTGGCTTCATAGAGACACCCTCAGGCTGAGAAAGGGACTGCAGAATCGTCAAGGCTGACCTTCGGAGTGCACTATCAAAAATAGTTAGTACTTCATTGGGGAACATGTTGAAATATTCTCCAATTTCCATGTTGGTCTCAAAAAGGGTCATAGCATTAACCACAACTGGGTAATGAGCATCTTCATCTCTTTCCTTCAAGATTAGAAGAATATCATTCTTATGGTATTCTGAAACATAGGACTCGAACACTTGACCCACCAATGTAACTTGATCACTATTCATCTTGAATCTAAGTTACTAAAGAAAAAGAAGCATGTATTATTATACCTTTCATAGTCAAGATTTGCAAACAACTTAACAAAAAAAGTTAGTTATAAATCACCCAAGGTCATGCTAACATCACAAAATAATATCTGAAGTCAAATGTTAATTAATTCTTTTATAGTCTGTATCTTCTGCATTCTGAGTATCTGAATTCTTTTATAGTCCGTACAGGAAAACATGTACTTTAAGTGTAAGTGAAGTTAGCCGGGGGCTGTGGCACAGGCCTGTAATCCCATTGACTAGAGAGTCTGAGGCAGGAGGATCAAGAGTTTGAGGCCAGCAGCAGCCTGTACAATTTATCGAGCATTAAGAGCATTAAGAAATAAGAAATTAAAAAAAGAGCTGGGAGTGGATTTCAGTGGCAGAACACTTGCCCAGCATGCTCAAGGCCCTGCCTTCAACATCCCTAACTACTGAAAGAAAAAAAATAATTGAAGTTAAAGGTTGGTTGGTACTGATTATCAAAACCTAAAATGGTACAAAGCATTTCTGATATCTTTTCTCAATTTTTTCTCCTCATTACCCTATAATATCTTAATATAACTTACATATATATAGATGTAAAAGGTTCCAAACTTCTCTTTGACCACATTCCACACATTTGCTCTCAAGTATAAGATCTTAAACACTAGTCTTTTGACTGAAATCACTCCCAGGGAGTTCTTTGCAAGCATGCTCGTTCTAGGTTTTATTTATATAAGACCACACCATGTTTTCCTCTTTCTGTCTTTAATGACATGCATATACATCTCTGTGTATTTTGTTACATAAATGGAACACACACTATTAATAAGACTGACAGCCAGTTCTAATTTGAATAATTAATGACTGGCTTTAGAAATATATATTTGGAGGTGAATTCATTTCTTGTTTTCTCTTCCTAATCTAGGAAAAGTACAGGCTTAAACAACTGTCAAGACTGTGAAGAAACTAGACAACAAGGAAAGGAAAAGAACATTGTCTTTGAATAACTAAGATTGAAAATAAACACAACATATACCATACTTCACCTATCTCCTTCCCACAATTTTTCAAATATTGTGTATTTGCAAATAAAAACAGCCTATTCCCATTGTATTTTCATTTATTCAGTCAGATCACAAACTGCATATGTACATTCCAATTCAATGTGCATTTGCTAATATCTGCTATGCACAAGACAGTAGGCTGGCAAATGAAAGACAATAAAAAGTGCTCTCATGTCCTTGGAGAGCAAAGGGACAAATCAAATGAAACACAATATGAATAAGAGCACAAAGGAGAGAGGGATTAAATGTAAATGAAGTGTGGGACTGTAACTGCACTGGGCAGTTACAAATGACCTATCCAGTTAAGAAACTCTTACTAAGTTTGGAAACAGAACAAGCACAGGAGAAGAGGTGTGCTTTAATTCAACTTATTTTACATTTATCACACCAGGTTCTACAAATATAAAGGCAAAAGAAGATTGTTATAAAGGCAGCAGTTTGGTATCATAAACATGTGTCATATATGCTATTTATTAGGAATATTTTGCCCTCTCTAAAAATCCACTGTGTTGGAAAATGGGAACGGTATAAAGAAAGATACACCAGGTAGGCCAAGAATCCTGACATCCACAGGAGGCCAGTGTTAGATAAAGAGGTAAATAAAGTATGTCCAAGAGAATGAATGAAAGTAAATCATGGGCACCACACTAATAAGTAATTTGGTTTGGGTTCAGTAATATAAATCCAGAAAAATGTAAACTAGAAAAAGCACTGGAGAAAGAACCGTTTAATTTTCCATGACGTGGCCTCTGCTTAAAAAACAAAACAACAACACTGAACTCCCAAAAGTAGCTACAAGAAAATCTCCAAGATTCTATAAATGCATATTAAATGCAGAGTCACAAATTTAGCAATTTGAAATCAGCTCCATATAGAGTAGGAAAATGGCAGCTGCAGAATTCACGGTTCAAAAGTCAGATGAAATTTCGCCTGGTTAGACCAGTAACTTATATCATTAAATGAATCAGCTTTTTCGAAAATGTCATTCTTTTTTCAACATCAAACCTGACTAGTCAACCGTTTGCTAATCCTTTATGTCCATCCACATGCAGAATTAAGGTACTTAATATTTTAAGCAACGTCGTTGCACAACTGTCAAGTTCCCTTTCCTTTTTTTTTTTTTAATTGAATGCTTGTGGTCAAAATAAAATCTGTATGCTGTATTTTGTCCTCAAGACCGAAGTGAAGTGCCAAAAAGGGAAAATGAGAGGCTGCTTAAAAGGAGATGCTTGGACTCTCGGTAGCTCCGCCCCGGCCTCACGTACTTGGAGCCCCGCCCCTCCCCAGGGCGGAGCCAGCGCCGATCCTAACACCCGCCCTCTGCGACCCCCTTCCCATGGGCGCGCGCCATCTCAGCGCAGCCTCTCTGCCGCCTGGCCAACGTGGAGTCTTTACTCCCGAAGGAATGCTTTCCAAACTAACTTTCTAATCCACAGGTCTTCGGCATGCAGCCCCCGCTCCATGACAGACACGTCTGCAGGTCTAACCCAATCTTGGTCTCTGCTCCCGGGAAGCTCCTTCGCGTTACCGGTCGCAGAGCTGAATAGTTTTTAAACTAAAAAGACATGGAGAGACTTAGGACTCACTACAGGGAAAAAAAAAAAAAAACACAATAATAAGTCACCGTGAAGTGAGGCAGTGGCTGTCACTGGCTGATACGCAGTGTCAAGTCGCCTGGGAAGCACTGCTCCCGAGAGCGCGGGAACTCCAGCGTGGCGGCGGGGTCGTCACCACGGCCCCCGGCGCGAGGAGCCGGTGGGGGCGGGGCGTGCGCGTGGCCGCCCGAGGCGCCTCCGGCCGCGGCCGCGCGCAGACCCTTGTCAGGCGGCCTCGTGTGGCGTCTCTGCCCGGCCTGCGCTCCCGACGGACTCTCGGCAGCACACCGCCGCAACCTGCCCGCCCGACGGCTCTTCCGGGTGGAGAGGCAGGCGGGAGCGCGCCCCGCCTAGGTCTGTGGGCGGCGAGCCGGAGACTGAGCCGGGCGGGAGGTGGAGAGGGAGGGCGGGGCCTCGGGCGGGACGCGGACTCTGGGGCGGGTTCGGACTGAGTGAGCCCTGGGTAGATGGGGAGTGGGGACTGTGGGGCGGATTGGAAGGGTTGTACGGATTTTTGTGTGTATGCCTGTGTATCTAGAAAATCTTTCTAACACAAAGTCACAAAGATTCCTCTGTTTTCTGATAAAAGTTTTTGAATTTCTTTTTTATGTTTATGTTTGTGATGCAAGGGGAGCGAATTTTGTATGTGATATTTGTATTTTAGGTCACCTTTTTGCCTATGTATATATATTACCGTTTATTCCGAGCTTCCCTTTTCCCACAGAACAGCCTTCCCATCTATATGAAAAATCAGCTGTGGTTAAAAATCTGTTGTGGGTCTATTATTAGACTTTCTGTTCTGTTACAGTGATCTCTTTATCTGTCATTGTAAAAATAACACATTCATTATTTCCTATGGATTGAGAATGAGTGTTGGAGTTGAGGTAGGATGATGTTGTTGTTGTTAGGTGCTGTCGAGTCGGTATCCGACTCATAGTGACCCTCAGGGTTTTCAATGGCTGACTGTTTTGGGATTGCCTTGCGAGTGGATTGCCAGGTCCTTCTCCCATTTTTGGGGTGCTGGGAATTGAACTCAGGACCTCAGAGACTGCAGCGCAGCGCTCTACCAACTGAGCTAAATCCCAGCCCCTTGAGGTAGGATAGAAAGGGGAATTTGAAGGACGTGGAAAGGGAAAGTGCGTTTACTCCAGAATCTGCTTTGAATCTCGCCAGCTGAGAATAAAGAACTTTGGCGCAACTACGAAAAACTGCTGTGGATACTGCCTGCAAGGAGATGCTATTTTGGAAAGACATGTTAAATAATGAAAATGGTAAAATAGTAATAAGCCATGCTTGTTGTCAAAAATGTACGTAATCTTTGATTTGACCTTGTTTTCCTTTCTGTCATTGTGTTCTTTGAGACATGCCTAGGGAACTCCCTGCTGATTTTTTTTTTCCCTTAAACCTAAACAATGGCAGCTTTTCTTTAATCTTATTGGAACTTCCCTATCCCATGACAGGGATCTTTCTAGGCGCTGGAGGCTCACTTCAAGCTAAATGGGCACCCAGGGCTGACATCACATGGGGCATATTCTAGGTTAAAGAAAACTGGAGAGAATACGTGCCTAGGAGCTTTTTCCTTTGGGGCTTCCCTGAGAAGCCCATGTTTGTGTGCTGAATGCCTGTCTTTTTCTGAGGGTCCACCTGTGTTCTGAAGTGTGGATTTAACAAACTCTACAACTTTGTTTCATTCTGACTCCTCCTGAAATTCTTTTCTCTGATGAAGCCAAGGTGATTGGAGGACCCAAGTAGAGGAACTCCTAGGCTAAGTAGCCACCCTGAGCTGTACCTTTCTAGTGTGCCACCAGTGACAGAATCAAATTACTTAGCCTCCAATTTTATTCTTTTCCAAGTTGTTTTGTCTCTTCTAGATCTCTTGTGTTTTTGTATGAGTATTAAAATCAGCTTGTCACTATTTTAAAAGCTGGGTTTTGATTGGAACTACATTGAATCTGGGCTGGGATTTAGCTCAGTGGGTAGAGTGCTGCGCTTCAGTCTCTGAGGCCCCGAGTTCAATTCCCAGCACTGCAAAAATGGGAGAAGGGCCTGGCAATCCACACCCAAGGCAATCCCGAGGCACTCAGCCATTGAAAACCCTATGAGGGTCGCTATGAGTCGGATACTGACTCGACGGCACCTAACAACAACAACAACATCATCCTACCTCAACTCCAACACTCATTCTCAATCCATAGGAAATAATGAATGTGTTATTTTTACAATGACAGATAAAGAGATCACTAACATTGAATCTGTTGATACATATGAAAAGAATTGACATGGTAACACTATTGAGTCATGTGATTTTTGAGCAAAATAAGCCTTTCTACTTATTTTTTGGGTATTTCAACAATGTTTTGATCTTTTTACAGATCCATGTCAAATTTATCCCTAACTATAAGGATTTGGGGAGAAATCTATATATTTTAATGCTATGGAAATGACATTGAAAGTTTTGAATTTCCTATTTTTCTTTGCTAGTACATAGGAATAAAAGTGATTTTTTAAAAACATTGATCTTGCAGCTGAGCAAGTTGGTGCAGGCCTATAATCCCAGTGACTCAGGAGGTGAGGGCAGGAGGATCGAAAGTTTGAGACCAGAGGCAGTCTTCGTAATTTACCAAGACTCTGTCTCAAAAGGTAAAAAGTGGGCTGAGGGTACAGCTCAGTGGTACAGCACTTGCAAAGCTTGCAAGCTCAAGGCCCTGGGTTCAAACCCCAGGACCACAAGAAAAAAAATTTTTTTGATCTTTTATCTGAATTTTGAAAAAAAGAACAAAAAAACCATGCATTTTAGTAGGGTTTTTTTTGTATATTTTGCCAGATTTTCTCCACAGTAGGATTTAGTGACTATGAATAAAGACAGTTTTACTTCCTTTCCATTCTGGATACCTTCTATTTCCTTTTCTTCCATTTTTGCACTACCTAGATGTTCCATAGTTGTCCAAGATTTTGTTTTTCTTAATTCTACAATCAACACTCACAGAAGCAGCAGTCAAGAAATCAAAAGGTGCATTGCACTGGGAAAAGCTGTTGCAGACCTCTTTAAAGTGCTGAAAAGTAAAGATGTCACATTTAAGACAAAGGTCCATCTGACTCATGCCATGGTATATTCAGTTGCATCATATGGTTGTGAAAGCTGGACATTGAACAAGGGAGACAGGAGAAGACCTGATGCTTTTGAATTATGGTGCTGGAGATGAATATTGAATATGCCATGGACTGCTGAAAAAACCAACTGATGTGTCCTAGAAGTGCAACTAGAGTGCTCCTTGGAAGCAAGGATGGCTAGACTACTTACGACGTGTTTTGGACATGTTGTCAGGAGGGACCAATCTGTGGAGAAGGACATCATATTTGGGAGAGTGGCAGGTCAAAAGAGAAAAAAAGAAAGGAAAAACCTCAACTAGATGGATTGACACAGTGTCTGCAACAATGGATTTAAAAATAAAAAAGATCATGTACATGGCACAGAATCTGGGAGTGCTTCATTCTGTTATACAGAGACGGGTGAGATTTGAAGGCAGTTAACAACAGAAGTTCCATGCAATATTGATTAATGGTGATAAGGGAAGACATTCTTTCCCTGTTTCTGATTTTAGAGGAAAAATATTCAATCATTCATTCTTAAATATGGATATTAATGGAAGGTGGTGGTGGTGGTGGTGGTGGCGGTGGTGGTGGTTGTATTTGCCCTGCTGGAGATCAAATCAAGGGCCTTACAAGTGCTAGATAAGCACTCTACATGAAAGCACATCCCCATCCCTAACTGAAAGCTTTTAAATACATGCTCTTTTTCAAGATCAAAGATTAGTTCCTTTCTATTCCTCGTTTGTTGATTTTGTCAAGAATATTGGATTTCATCAGTGCTTTTTTTCTGCAATTATTGAAATGATCTGAATTTTTAAATTTTGTATGTGGTATGATAGGTTGAATTATGTAGCTCATGCCTGTAATCCTAGCTACTTGTGAGGCTGAGGCAGGAGAATCTCGAGTTCAAGGCCAGAGGCAGCCTGCACAACTTAGACCGTGTCTCAAAATTTAAAAATGGCAATAAAGTCTGGGGGTGTGTTTCAGTTGTGGAGTGCTTGTCTAGAATACATGAGACCCTGGGTTCCAAGCCCCAGTTCTGCAAAAGACGGGAGCTGGAAGGGGAGACAGACATACTGAATTCCTAGCTCCCAGGACCTATGAATGTGACCTTATTTCTAAATAAGTTCTTTACAAAGGTAATCCTGTTGAACGTATGGTAGTTAGGGTAGTATACATTTTTTAAAAAGTGAGAACAATAAGTACCTATACACACAGAGGGAGAATGTCATGGGAAAAGAAACTAAGACATGTACAAGTCAAGGGACACCTTGCACTGTTTCCAGTAAGAAATCTGCTGTCGTATGTATCTTTGTATACATTTTCCTCCTTCTGGCTCCTTTGAAGATGTTCTCTATCACTGGCTTGAACGGTTTATGGTTTGTCTAGATGTATGTTTCTTTATGTTTCCTGCACTTGGGGTTTGTTGAGATTTTTTGGATATGTTGGTTTTACAATTTTTGTTAAATTTGAAAAGTATTTTGGCTTTTATTTCTTCAAATAGTTTTTTCTTCTTTTTCTGCCCCTTTCTGGGAACTCCAGTTGCACATATTTTAAACTACTTGACATTGTCCTACAAAACTTACTCTGTTTAAGTTTTTCCTCTGTGTTTCATTTTGAATAGTTGCTATTGCTATGGCTGGCAGCTCACTGATCTTTTCTCCTGCAATATCTAATCTGTTGCTAATCCTATTCAATGTCTGTTACATCTCAGCCGTTAAAGTTTTCATCTCTAGAAGTTACTTTAGGGTCTTATTAAATATTTTCTATCATGTCTCAGAAAGTTTAGGTTCATACACCACACTTGCTGTTATTGCCTCTCAGATACTTGTCTCCTACTAATCTACATGGTTCACTCCTTTACAGCTTACTTCACAACCTTACTGTACTCACTAGCTAGGCATAGCTCCCTATTGACTCCCAGGAACCCTCAAATGCCTGTAATTTTGTAGAGCCTACACACACACCCGTCTGTCCATTGGTGTTACCTGAAATTATCCTTGCCATAGTCACTAAACATATAAAACTGAGTAAATTACAGAGTAAAGATCCTTTATCTCTAGAAATTTTTAAAACTTTTTGAGACACTCTGTAGCACAGGCTGGACTTGAACTCACAATCTTGTCTCAGCCTTCAAAGAGCTAAGATTATAGGAATGTGCCACTATCCAAAGCTATTTGAATACTTTAAAGCCTTTTTTCTGATTGCTAGACTGATTTTTGTGGATGGATATCAAACGTGATGCGTGCATAAGTCTCACAAACAATAGTAGGATGATTTCCCCCCATTTGCTGACAGTGTTCTTTAGAAATATTTACTGTGGTCCTATTTAAAAATTATCAGCAGAAAAAAGGTGGCTTAATATCAGTTTCAAGCATATTTTGAACAACTGGTACATAATAATTATTCAATGAAGTTATTAAATGAAAGATAAAATCAGTGAGTGTTTCATATTGTGAAAATGGTTCATAACATTGCCACGTAGTAAACTGAGTTTTAACTTTTCCAGAGGGATATTTTGCAACTAAATCATACACCAAGGAGTCATACAACTCTACAGTGATGGTTTAAAAATGCATAACTGAGGCTTCTTCAGCCACAATGGATGACATCAACATCTGTTTTGAAACATACCACTCAAGATTATTTCAGCTATGCTTTATGATATGGAACTCTGGAAATCCAGTAAAGAGTCGTTCAAAAACTAAAATAGATTAATTAGAAGCATCTTTCTAAGTAAAACCTTCAATTTGTTTGCAATGAAATGGTCAGAGGAAATGGCCATAAGTTTGATGTCAATTTTACCCTTTCCATAGCATGTGGGTCTACAACTATGAATAGAAAATAGCAGCATTCTCAGTCTTAGCATTAATAACTTGTCAGATTGTGATGTCTTCCTACTAGTCAAAGGCCTCACTGAGAGAAGTATTGTTTAGGGACAGATGTCCAAGGGACTTCTTACTCTGTTACACTCAATTCTTCCCTGGGATCAGATGAGACCACTAGGCAGCAACTACTTAGTATTCTTACAGAATTTCTTACATTGGGTTATATTAAATGCTGGAGTTGCCCCTTTTATCAAAGTTTACTTCAAGAAGTCAACTTTGAGAAATCTCCTCAGATTTTGTTGTAAAAATAATTTTAAAATACCCATTATGAGTTCATCTAAATGTCTCCTATAGAAAGTTCCATCTAGGGAATTAATTTTAGAATTCAGGGATAGGGAAGCTTTTTCTTCTCCCAGTAAGGCTCTGCTTTTATCGTAAGAGTCTTGTAATCATACATGTGACTGCTGGGGTTTGGCTCAGTTGGTAGGGTGCTTGCTCTGCACTCCCTGAGGCCCTGGGTTTGATCCCCAGCACCACAAAAAATGGGAGTAGGACCTGGCAGCCCACTCCCAAAACAATCAGCCTTTGAAAACCCTATGCATAGCAGAGAAGCACTGACGTAGTGCTGGGCATGGCACAGAGTTGGGGAGTGTTTTGTTCTGTTGTATAATGGGTGGCTATGAGTTTAACCTGACTTGATGGCACCTGACAACAAGAATTGTTGGCTAACCTTGGGAGAAGGACGTGGCAATCCACTCCCGAGGCAATCCCAAAACAATCAGCCATTGAAAACCCTATGAGGGTCATCATGTGTCAGAAACGACTCGACAGCACCTAACAACAATAGTAATAATCATACATGTTTCACTCTAGGTCAAAGACACATGAGTTGAAGCCCATTTATGCTGCCTTCAATTACATGTTTTTTTCCACTATTATTCCTGATTTCCCATTACTTTCTGATTTCCCATACTGTTTAATTAGCTTCCTAAAGAACATACATTTTTATTGTATGTCTTTTGTAATCATTTCTACTCCCTTTTGAATCGAGTAGTATGTATGTATATATGTATGTATATGCTTAAATATAAATTGGAAGTGAATTTATAGTTTAAAGTAATTTGTGTGCGTGTAAAACTATATATGTGTAGATGAAATTATGGAAATATACACATGGCACCTGTTTCTTTCTTAAAGATAGAGTCCTATTTCATTTGACTCCTCTAGTAACCTAGGAGTCAGACATTCCACCTGAAAGGAAAGCCGAAAGATAATTATGTAGTAATTAACTTCAAAGCCGTTTGGAGAAACACCACATAGAAAAATGGGAATATATAAAATTAAAAAGCTTTTGCATAGCAAAGGAAATAGTCAACAAAGAGAGCCCACAGAATGGGAGAAAATCTTTGCATCCAATGCATCTCACAGAGGATTAATATTTTTTGTTAGTTCCCTCAAGTTGGATCCAACTCATAGTAACCCTAAGTACGGCAGAATGAAACACTACCCAACACTGCCATGCACACAGTCTTTTTATGTTTGAGCCCATTGTCACAGGCACTGTATTTCTTCTAATTTTAAGTTGTGCCATATTAGCAAATGGAGGTCCCTGGAGCTTTACTCCATTAAGGTCAACTCTACTTTGAAGAGGCAACACTTTCTCATAATAATAATAAAAAAAAAGACTCAGTAGAGTCCTATCCCAGTGACTCTGCATGGTTTCTGAATAAACAATATTTTAGTTAAAAGTTGCTATGTTTACAAGCTGTTTAAGCTGAAATCTGTTTAAGATTCATTCTAGAGCCAGATGTGGTGGCACATGTCTATAATCTCAGCACTAGGGAAGCTGAGGCAGGGAGATCAATGCAAGTTTGAGGACAGCCTGGGTGGACTACACTGAGAAACTCTGTCTAAAAAAAAGAAAAAGAAATTCATTCCATTTGCTCTTTTCTTCATGCCATTTTCTATATGAATGTCCTACCATTTGATAGCCCAGCATGTACTGAAGTCTCAGTATCTAAACAGAAGACTCTTGAAATGTGCATCAGAGACCTGGTGAGCAATGATTTAAGTTGGGTAGACCTCAGATGCTGGAGGATTTTTATGTATGGATCAACTTAAAGGTTTTACTGTATTATCAAAGCATTTTTCCCTTCTTATCTGAGTTTTTGGGGCTTCAGCCTGAAACACTATTCTACTGCTACCCTTTGAGCTCTCTTAAAACCTCCACTGTGAAGTCTTTTTCCATGGCCTCACAGGGAATTATACATTCCTTCCTAGGTTCACTTATAGCTCTTCTAATACAACTATTCATTTCTTCAACAAATACTGAATGTCATGCATTGTTTAAGGAGGATGGGATAATTACATCACTGAACAAAACCAAAGTATGTCTGTCCCCATAGAACTTAGACTAGAAGCGGGAGAGCTAGACACTAAACACATTGAATATTAGAAAGTGGTGAGTACTATGGAAAGAAAGGGAATGGTAGGATTAGAAGGAGTGCAGGAGCTGAGAAGGGGCAGGCGTAATGCAATATTAAATGGAATGGTCCCAGATGGCCTCATCAAAAGATGATGTGGGAGCAAACACTTGTTTTGTGTCTCTCTTCAAACTGTCTTTTTTTTTTTTTTTCAAATTAGTATTTTTTTTGTTGTTGTTGTTAGGTGCCTTTAAGTCGGGTTCGACTCATAGTGACCCTATGTACAAGAGAATGAAACACCCCCAGATTCTGTGCCAGGCACACAATCTTTTTTGTTTAAGCCGGTGAAGATGCTATGTCAATCCATCTAGTTGAGGGTGTTCCTTTTTTTCTTTGATCTGCCACTCTGACAAACGTGAGGTTCTTCTTCAGGTATTGGTCCCTTCTGACAACAGGTCCAAAATACACCATAAGCAGTCTAGCCATTCTTGCTTCCAAGGAGCACTCTGGTTGCACTTCTTCTAAGACACCTCTGTTGTTTCTTTTTGGCAATCCATGGCATATTCAATATTCATCCCCAGTACCATAATTCAAAAGCATCGGTTTTCCTGTCTCCCTTATTCAATGTCCAGCTTTCACAACCATATGATGTGACTGAAAATATGGCAGGAGTCAGGTGCACCTTTGTCTTCAATGTGACATCTTAGTTTTGAGCACTTTAAAGAGATGGTTTGCAACAGCTTTTTCCAATGCAATGCACCTTTTGATTTCTTGACTGCTGCTTCTGTGGGTGTTGTTTGTAGAACCAAGTAAAGCAAAGTCTTGGACAAACTCAATCTTTTCTCCATTAATCATGAAGCTGTGTACTGACCCAGTTGTAAGGATTTTTGTTTTGCTAATGTTGAAGCACAATCCGTACTAAAGGCTATGTTCTTTGATTGCACATATTTATGGGATACAGAGTGATAATTCAGTTCATATATATAATATGCAATTAGTAAATCAGGATTGTTGACACTTCTACCTCCTAAAACATTTTACAAAAGAATTTTGATTAACACGTAATGATAATTGTATATATTTATTAGGTATAGCATATTTTTTTGGATTTTCAATAGTTACATCCTTTATTTTGTACTTGTTCTCTTTATCTTTCCCCTTGTTTTTCTTCCTCCTTCTCCTAACTTTCTCATCACCCCTTCCTGCTAGTTCCCTGTCCCTTCATAGTAGGCCAACTTGTATTTTCCAGTCTTAGATATGTATAATTGTGTGTGTATATCTCTATATCTATCTATCTGTCTGTCTGTCTGTCTGTCTATCTATCTATTTATCTATGTGTATATGTTATTTTTTCCCTTAAGTTAGATATTGCTCACATACATGAATGAGAATGAGGAATTTATCTTTTTTAGTCTGGCTTATCTTGTTTAAAATGAGTTCCAGTTCCATCCATTTTGCTGCAAATGACACATATTTATTCTTTACTGATGAATAATATTCATTTGTGTATATATTTTTGTTGTTGTTGTTAGGTGCCCTCAAATCGTGTCCGACTCATAGCAACCCTCATAGGGTTTTCAATGGCAGATTGTTTCTCGGGATTGCCTTTGGAGTGGGTTGCCACGTCCTTCTCCCATTTTTGCGGTGCTGGGAATTGAACTTGGGACCTCAGAGACTGCAGCGCAGCACTCTACCAACTGAGCTAAATCCCAGCCCCTTGTGTATATATATACCACATTTTAATCCAATCACCTGTTGATGAAAATCTCGGCTGATTCCATATCCTTGCAATTATGAAGAGTGTCACAATAAACATGGAAGTGCAGGTGTCTCCATGGTATGATGATTCATCTTCCTTTAGTTATATTCCTAGAAATGGTATAGCTGGATCACATGTAATTCTATTTTTAGTTTTCTGAGGAACCTCCATATTGATCTCCATAATGGCTGTACTAATTTATGTTCTCAACCTGCAATATAAAAGTTTTCCTTTTCCTATGCATCCTCGTTGGCCTTTGTTGTTTTTTGTTGGTGCTGGCCATTCTAACTGGGGTGAGATGGAATCTCAGTTTGTTGATTTGCATTTCCCTAATGGTTAGGGATTCTGAACATTTTTTCATGCATTTATTGGCCATTTGTATTTCTTCTTTTGAGAATTGTCTGTTCAGTTCCATCGCCCACTTATTTATTGGATTGTTACTTTGTTGTTTAAACTCTTCAGTTTTTTGTATATCCTAGATATTAATCCACACAAGTGCCTGTCAGCTTGTCAGGCTGTGGGGGCTTGCATGTTACTATGATGCTGAAAGCTATTCCAATAGTATTTCAGATATCAGCAGGGCCACCCATGGTGGACAGGTTTCAGCTGAGCTTCCAGACTAAGACAGACTAGGGAAAAGGACCCAGTAGCCCACTCCCCAAATTAGCCATTGAAAACCCTATGAATAAGCAGAGAACCACTGTCAAATATAGTGCCAAAAACATGAGCCCACCAGACTGGAAGGCATGTAAGAGCTGCCTCTTTCAAAGTAGACTCGACCTTAATGACAGGAATGAAGTAAAGCCCCTGGGACCTCCTTTTGCTATGTGGTACCACTCAAAATGTAAAGAAACATAATGTCACCAACAGTGGACTCAAATATAAAAAGGTCATGTGTGTGGCACAGTGTTGAGTAGTATTTTGTTCTGTTGTACTTGGTTGGGGTTGCTATGAGTCTGATCCAATTTGATGGCACCTAACCAGAAGTTTTTGCAATGCTTCTATTTTCTGGATGTGAATCTTTATCAGATATATACTTTGTAAATATATTCTCCTACATTGTAGGTTCTTTTTACCCTATTGGTAATGTCCTTTAATGCACAAAAGTTTTAAGTTTTTATGAAGTCCAATTTATATAATTCGTGTTGCCTATACTTTTAGTGTCATATCCAAGAAACCATTACCAAATCCAATGTCAAAAAGTTTTTATCCTATGCTTTCTTCTAAGAGTTTAGCTCTTCTGTTCATATATTTGATCCATTTGGAAGTGACTTTTGTATATAGTATAAGACTCCAATGTCATTCTTTTGCATATGGACATACAGTTTTCCAAGAACTACTTGTTGAAGACTGCCCTTTCCCAGCCAAATGGTCTTGCCACCCTTGTTGAAAATCATTTGACTATATATGTGAGAGTTTATTTCTGGGCGGTTATTAGTAGATTTTGACTGCTAATAAAAGCAGTTTTTGAATTGGAATTTTAATATTAAAATTAAACATAAATACATTCATAAAATTAAACAGATAATATACTCCTGGGATTACCAGAGATGGTTAACATACAGTACTATTCCAAAACAATACTGATATGGTATAATCCATTACCACATGATATCATGCAATAGAAGGTGTTATTTGTATTAATATGAAAGTAAATCTATACATATCATTATTTTCAAAGAATATATCTATTCCAAATTGTGTTGTTCTTGTTGGTAGAAAGATAAAATATATTCTCCATCTCATATATAAAAATAATATTTAAGATGAAGCCTATGAGTGATTTCTAGCTGGGCCCAAAGCAAGATACTGCTTTAAAAATATTCATATGCTTTTACCACTAATACATTTTTGGAACCTGATATTTTTGTGCTAATTTCCAAATAAGTAATTTGGATTGCTTCTTGACAAACTTTTGCATATGGTTCCTGTGGAAAGGTGATTCACTTCTGACCATCTTAAACTTTTTCCTTCTCCACCCTTAAACTGCATTAATACTCATTACCATGTAATGGAAGACACAGCGAAACAAATAAATCATGGTTCAGCCACTCAAGAAGCCCTCTTTCTGCTCTCGTGTCAGTATAATGTGCCACATATACAATTCTCCTATGTCTTCATCCCAGATTTTAAATCAAAGTATTTGGGGAAAAGCTATAAGTCAGAAACTTAATGACTGATGATGAGGAAAAATCTTAAGTAAATATCTTATGATATTGTTTTAACAGCAGTGAGTTTTAATAATACCTATAAATAACTGATTGGGCTGGGATTTAGTTCAGTTGGTAGGGTGCTGCTCTGCAGTCTCTGAGGTCCCAGGTTGGATTCCCAGCACTGCAAAGAAGGGAGAAGGATGTAGAACTCCACTCCTGAGGCAATCCTCAGGAGTGCCACTGAATTAGCCACTGAAAACCCTATGAGGGTTGCTATGAGTCAGACATGACTCAGCGGCACCTAACAACATAAATAACTGATTATTAAAGAAGTGATAGAATGAGATAAGAATGAAATATCTTGACTTGTCTGTAAAAATCTGTAAAAATCAATTTCCCATTTAGTGTGAAGTAAGAGATATGCCCATTGTGCTTTTACTGCTAAAATCCTATCATAAGGATGTTAATATTAATAATTAGCATTTTTATCATTATCATCACCACTCTGCAAACACCCTTGCTCCTCTGACATCCCTCCTGTTGTACTTACCTAACAGTATCCTAATCCTGATTTAGTCCAACTATCCACTCCTATACGCTTGCATCTGAGAAGCATAATATGGCCAAAAACTACAATCATACTGTCAGGCTTTTCTAGTGTATTTATTCTTCCCTCTACTTTCTAAGAACACTATTTTCTCACCTATAGTAATTTATACTTTTCCCAAGATATTTCATAACCTATTTCATCTTTTAGGAAGGTAGGATAGAAAGAACCATTTTATTACATGTTCCAGGAGATACAGTGGTTAAAGTACTAGCTGTTGGTGGCAAAACTAGTGCTAGGGAGCCTCAGAGGCAGGCAATTCCAATCACTAGAGGTATTAAAGTTCAGTTAGGGAACTTACCAGGGAGATTCAAGCATTCAATGGGCCATTGGAAGAAATGGCTTTTAAGGCCTCTTCTATCCCCAAGATTTTAGGAACCTAGATTACTTCTTATATCAAAATCAATTGTCATACTGAAACCATTTTTTTTCCAATCACAATATGAACCATTAATGTATTTTTTCAACTGTTCCTTTAATTTTATTACATATAACCCAGTGACAGTTGAAGATCATTATATGTTTTTTTCTTGTCCTTTCTCCTGTTCTTTGAATGACCTCGGCCTCCATTTACCTCTTTCCTTGGAGTCTGGCTTTTGTTGCCACCATTACCCTGGATCTGGTCTTGTGAAGATTTTCTTCTGGTTGTCAAAGCCAATGGACACTTCAGTATTTCCCTTTTCTGATAACTGTACATGACATGTCTGGTTGGCTACTTTCTTTCAAACTTTCTTCTTCCAGAATTCTGCTTTTTTGGATCTATAACTCTTTTTCATTCAACCCCTGCTTGCCCCCTTAAATGCTGGTGTCTCCCAGAGTTCTGTGCATAAGCCTGTTCCTTCTCCTCCTCCACACCCATGGCTTTGTCTATCTCATTATGCCATGCTCCCAAAGTATCTCCAGCTTGGACTTTTTTCCCTCTGAGCTGCAGATCCTTGTGTTTAGCTGCCTATTATTTATTCCAGAGAGACTTTCATTTCAGCATGTCTGAAATCAAACTTTATCCTCTGCCCATATTTCATTTACTTTCTCTTTAATGTATGTGCCAATAGTTCCCATCAATTCTGTCTTCACTCTTTGTCCCCATGTTCTTCCCCGTTGGCAGTTCTTCAGTCTCATCCTTATCTGAGTCCACTCAGTACCTTACTACTCTACCTGTCAGTCAGATCCCTATGTCTTCCAAACCAATATGGTGACTCTTCTTTCTAAATTTTAAATCTAATCATGCTATTACCTGCTCACCATTCTACAGGATCAAGTTAAATTCCTTATTAAGTATTCCTGGCCCTTCTTGGCATAATGGAAAGAACACAGGTTTCAATGTTTACTAGATATAGTTGTGACTATGATTGTGTATGTGTGTGGTGGTGGCAGTAGGGTGTTCCAGTTTCTTCATATAACTTCTTGTAGGGTTAAAAATTTAAAAATTGAAGAGTCTGACACAAGGTAGATGCTCAAGAAATGGCTACTCTGTTGCCAGCTGCTCTCCTTGACTCTAGCTTTAGCTTGTCCCTGGAATAGCTCCTCCCCCTGGTCTGCATATCTGGTAAATTCCTACTCATCTTTCAATTTTATACATGCTTGGATACCACTTCTATGTCAAGCTTTCCCTGCCATATCCTAGAGCTAATTACTTCCTCTTTTCACTCCCAACTTACCTTCTACAAATGTCCTTTATAGCTCTCCAGATACTGCTTTTAAAAGGGTGGCTCTGGACGACTTCAATAAATCGTTAGCTCATTGAGGACAGGTGTTCATCCACCCTGTATGTCTGTATCTGACAAAGTCACCTGCACAAGTTCTAATTAACTACTTCTTCATTAATAAATATCCACATTGTAAGATACGTTTAAACTAGGGGCAAGAATATGTGCTATAATTAGAATTATTTTCTGAAGTAAGCATTAATCATTTTTCTTGGAAAATTTCATCTTACTTGAAGGAAAAAATAATTCAAAGTAAGTGTTCTATAGAACAGGGTATTTGTCAGGATAATAACAACAAGCTACCAACTGTGCACCCTCGTATGTAATGGTTTATTCCTTGAGGATATTGTGAGGATTAAATGAGATAATTCTTATACTGCTCCTTAGCTCAGGGCCTGCAACATAGTAACCATTTTAAAAGGTGGTCTTTAACACTAATACTTTCAGAGATCACATATAGTTGCATTTTCCCAGTTCTCTCAGATTATTCTAAAATCTACATTACTGAATCAACTAAATTTCATATTCTTACAAATGGATGCATTCTTTTAGGCCACAGAATAAAATATTCTGCCAACATGGCCTAAGGCTTAAGGAAATAAACAGTCTTATTAATATGTGACAGTGGTTAGTTGAGTCAATGTTCATGTTGTTGTTGTTGTTGTTAGGTGCTGTCGAGTCGGTATCCGCCTGACTCATAGTGACCCTTATAGGGTTTTCAATAGCTGAGTTTTTCGGGATTGCCTTGGGAGTGGATTGCCAGGCCCTTCTCCCATTTTTGCGGCGCTGGGAATTGAACTCGGGGCCTCAGAGACTGCAGCACAGCGCTCTACCCACTGAGCTAAATCCCAGCCCCAATGTTCATGTATCAGTACTAAATTGCCTAGTTAGAAAACTGACAAACTGGCTTTTAAAACAAGTTACAACTGGCTCTTTACATAGAACCTTTTAGACATAAAGCATAATATTAGTCATAGATACTAACTGACTAACTGTACTCAAATTTCTAGATCTCATTTATCAGAATAAAAAAGCAAATAAAAAAACCTATGTCAATTTTTTTTTTTTCCCCTACTGGGGGTTGAACCCAGGGCCTCATGCTTGCATGCTTTGCAAGTGCTGGACCACTGAGCTGCACCCTCAGCCCCCCCCCCCCTTTTTTTCTTTTTGAGACAGGGTCTCACTAAATTACACAGATTGCCTCTGGTCTTGAACTTGCAATCCTCCTGGTTCCGCATTCTGAGTCACTGGGATTACAGGCATGCGCCATGGTGCCCAGCTATCAATGATAGTCTTACACCTGAGAGTCCAAAATTTACACAAATGCTTTTATTCTAGCCTTGTAAATGCAGACAATTTAGTTCAAATTTTATATAATGGGAAGATGTTAATAGATCATATTGCCCTATCTTGATTTTATTATTATTAAAGTCAAATAATTTGATATATCATGATTATTAATGTAGGAAAATTCTTTTGCTAGCAAGTCTTCCCTGGTATTAAATAGTATGTAAAAATTGAAGCTTGCAGCCACACCACTGTGGTGTCGAATCCCATCAGATCTCAGAAGCTAAGCAGGGTCGGGCCTGGTTAGTACTTGGATGGGAGACCACCTGGGAACACCAGGTGCTGTAGGCTTGGGAGAAGGGCCCAGCAACCCACTCCCAAAAAACAATCAGCCATTGAAAACCCTATGAATAGCAGAGAAGCAGTAACAAGAGTGTTTCACCTGTTGTACATAGGGTCGCTATGAGTTGGATACCAACTCGATGGTACCTAACAACAATAATTGAAGCAAACTTAACAGAAAAAAAAGAAAGGAAAACACTATTGTTTGTTCTAACAAAATTTATTATGCAGTAATTACAAAGGTTTAAAGATTTCCATCTCAAATAAAAATAATTATTATAATTACACACATAATAGAGTACCTTATAGAGTGATTCCAATAAATACCACAGGAAATACAGCTCATTTTCAGATTGGAGAGACAAATACTTTCTCATTCACAGTGTTTTTTTACATAGGAAAGTCTGTTCACATAATGATTGGTATAAATTCATGCTCTTAGTAACAATCCACACAGAGCTGTGCCAAAACAATTCTTTCAGAATGTGAAGTACCGGGCAAACCACTCCTGGCGCTGGGGATCTGGAGAAGCCACTGGGGAAGCTTCACTCTGAGGAGGACTAAATTCATAAAAAGAAAGACATGTAACCCAATATTAAGCAATTTTGCAAAATAAAGGGAAAAAGCACATAAAACATCAGCATACATTACCACAACAGTCTCCCATGCTAGAAGCTGTTTTAAAGCCTGGCTACTCCCTCTACACTACAATCATTCTCCATTCCATTAGAGAGAGCATGAGTGCACCAGCAGTTCAGATGAAGTCAACAGGAGAAGCCACATCACAATTATTAAAAACCAAAAACCAAGCAACAGAAAAAATTAATGTCACCTTCTTTGAATAAAAAAAAAAGTCTAGAGAATTTGTGAGAAATAAGAGAATAAGATAATGTTCCTCTCTTTCAGCACCTTTTCATTTTAATTAAAGTTTCAGAATCTGACACAAGCATTTCATTCTCAAATATTTGTCCTTAAATATAACTAAATTAAGTAACTAAATCAAAACATAGTATTTTTTAAACTATTTGCATATTTATATAAAACTTTCATTCATAATTCCATAAGCAGATACTCCAAGAAAAGGAGTGCTTTAAAAATCCAATTTCTCTACTATCTTCCAAGTTATATTACTTATACTTATCTTAATTCTAACTAAAGAGTCTTTGGGCTACTTGAAAAAAACAAAAGAATCCCTACCGTCTTTGGGGGGAATTACAAGGCACGCAACAATGTGAAATGGAAACTCCAGTAGTCATGTTCCTTGAGCTCATGCACATGCACCTTACTGATACCTGAACATACCCATGCACAAGGGAAAATAAGCAACACAAAATATTTAGCAGGAGACACATTCAGAGATGTACTTGACTATTTTTCATACTTGCTATTTTTTACTGTTTAAAATAGTCATTAACTTTGTTATAAGTCAGGCTAAAAACAAAAACGCTCCACTTGTAAGACTCTTATTAGTGGCACTGAGAATTAGTAAAACTAAGAAAAATAAATTTAAAGCAACAAAAACCAACAGCATTAAAGTGAGCATAAAACAACAGTACTTTCTGACTTTATCTAATGGCTAAATAATTGCATTTCATTCAAAATTTACTTGTTAACACATTTAATCAACTCTGAGGTAACTTAAAATGTAATGTCAACTTTAAAACAAATTTGTTCTAAATTTATTTTTTTGTTTAAATATACCATTAAGTTCCTAGAGCTTAAATGTTTTAAAAATTTTGGCAATATACATATGTCTTTATTAATAAGCCTGGTAAGCAAGAAAGGAAAACAATATATAGAAAGAATAAAAACAAAAAAACATTTAACCATCTAATAAATAAAAAATATTTTAAAGTTCTACAAACTTTATTTTAAAGTTCTTCAATAATGAAAATTTGTGAATACTAAAAATAAATCAAATTATCCATAAATACCAAAATTCTAAGCACATAAATTACATGAGCACCTCTTCTAGCATTTAGAAAATTCACTGATGACAAGAAATTGGAAAAAGTCTGTGAACAGAGTCGAAAGGGAGTTCTCTAGAGAGGTGATGAAAATGTTTTTAAAATATTTCACAGTATCCTTTCTTAGTTTATTCTTAGAATAATGGATTTCTGTAATGTAAGAAGGTAAATTTCTCAAGTTAGAAAAGAATAGAAAAAAATGCTGGTGAGACGGGGCTCACCTCAAAAATGCCTTGGACTCTTTGGGTGGCACTGGCTGTGGAAGTGGTTTGCTGCTGTTGAACTCAATATCGTGGACTGGAGAATTAGGAATAGGATCCAGGCGGTTAGGATGTCCATTGCCCACTCCACCGGATTCCAGAGCACTTAGATTGGGAACACTCACAAACCTGTTTGTTGGAGATTTATCACTCTTCTTCTTTTGCTGCATTAAAAATAACACATGTGAGGAGAGTCCCTGCATAAGGACAAGTGAGAAAATCAGAATAGTAGAAGATAAAAATTTGGCATGGGAATATTTTGGAAGCTTTGTGTTAAATTACATTAAAATTAACCAGTGTTACCCAAAGTGTGGTCTGGTGATCCTTGAAAGTGTCTTATCTACATGGAATCCTCAAAGACAGACATGCTACCAAGGCAGAAAGAATGAGAACATTTAAAGTGGTTAATTTCTAATTGTGAACCACTAACTGTGAAATAAGGGGAAGAGAGGAGGAGGTGGGAAGAGTTCGAAAGGGTAAAGAGAATACTGGGAGGAAAAGGAGAAAAGAGTAGGTCTTGTAGATACCACAAGGTTAAATGGATTTAGGCTAGAATTAGGAGGAGGAGTAAAGTTAAACATAATTTTAAAAGAGAGGTCCATGAACTTTAGCCATCTGTCAAAGGGAGGCAGTTCTTGCCTGGAAAAAAAAAAAAAAAGGAATGAAAAAAGACTTGGCAATGTAGTTTAAAATAAATCTCACATTTCTACTTAAGATCTAAAGCTGTTTTAAAGAAATAATCTGGTTTTAAATTCACTGTATCATCTTTTTGAAGAGAGAAAATTAAATCTGTATAATTAAGTCTAAATTTCCCAATTAATTGCCAGTATCATTAATTGGCTCATAATTTAAAAAAATTTAAGGTTAAAAAACATAAGCAATTATTTTTTTAAAAGTTCTTAATCAGTCCTTAAAATGAACAAAGATAAAAAGAGGAATACAATTGTAGATGGTCAAAATCTGTGCGTTTACAAAGCATTAACTTTAGTTGCAAAATATTTTATTCATATTTCTAGAATCAATAGGCTTCCTCTTGTTATGCGAATAAAAATTAACATGTGAAATATTTAGAATATTCTCACATTTTGCTAATTAGATGTATGCTAATTAAGTTTATGAATTTTTCTTTGCAAAATAACTCTACAGAGTTTGAAAAAATGCAAATAACACAAGAGAGAACTCTTCCTTCACTCATAAAGTAACTCGTAAATCTGATAAATCTCATTTTCCAGACATTTTCCTCTGTGTCATATTCTGTGATTCACTTAGTCTCTGACAAGAAGCCTATTTCAGCATCACACACACACACACACACACACACACACACACACACACACAAATAATAATGCCTTGTGCAGAGCTCTTTGTGAAAACTGAAGTCAATATAAGGAGTCAAAAGTAGGTGGGAAGTTCTCACAAAAATGCATCTTACATTTTCTTAGTCTAGTCACCAGAGGGCATAGTTAAACCTACTTCAGTTTTCTATTTTAAGAAAAAGTATTGACAAAGTTCTACAGTTATGATTTTCTAGCTAAAATTTTTAATTCAAATAAAATAAAAAGATATTTCTAATAAATCTTGTTTCTATAAGCCTCATAATCTTACTTTATAATTAAACCTTACATCACCTTAAATTCTAAATTAAAAAACTAAAATGATCCTACTCATTTATTCACCAAATATTTATATTAAGAGGTTTCTACATGCCTAGAAGTTCTAAAGATAGAGCTACATGCTTTGCCACTTCAGCCATTCTATTATCTCTCTCTTTTTTTCTTATTTTTCTTGGTACTTGGGGGATTGAACTGAGTGTCTCACTTATGCTTTGCAAACACTCTACCACTGAGCTGCACAAAGCCTAGTTTTTACTTTTTTACTTTTTATTTTCAAACAGTCTCATTAAGTTACACAGGCTGTCTCTGGTCTCAAACTTGAGATCTTCCTGCCTCTGCCTCTTGAGTCCCTGAGATTATAGGCATAAACCAGTATGCCAAGCTTACTTTAGTCATTCTAGTTTACAAAACACTCACATTCAAAGTTTGGAGCACATAAGAAGGAAGGACAGATTTAGCATTCTTTTTTTTTTTTTTAGACAGAGTCTCATTCTGCAGCTGAGACTGTCCTGGAACTTGCTATGTATCCCAGGCTGGCCTTGAACTTGTGATGATTCTCCTGCCTCAACCTCCTGAATGCTGGGATTATAGGCATGCACCACCACATCCAGCTACAGATTCAGTGTTCTTAACAAAGGAGTTTTATGAGTGTTGAAAGCAAAATTTCTATGTTAGGAATAGTAGAAATTAGCATGATATGAAACTTAAAATCTGAATTAAGAAACAGCTTTAACACTAGCACTATTATTTATTTCACTACTGGTTTCTCTCAAAAGATTCATAATCCCTGTGAAATCAATATACATAATTTTTTCACTACTTGCTTTATTCATCAAATAATCTGTAGTGATTTACAAAAAATGTGATATATTTTTGCAATTAAACACGTATTTACTGAATCCCCACCCTACCCAAAGCACAAAGCACTATGATTGGACCGACGAGGATAAAAAGGTGTGCAAGACTTAGCCATGTCCATTTCAAGACTTGTATTTGTTCTAAGAGAGTAGTAAAGTATCAGAGTAAGCCATATTTAATTTTAGTTGTTGAGGTCATAAAACTGGCAGAAGAAAACCCTTTATCCGAATGTTGCTAAGCAACAAAATACATGTTCACCTAACTTTCAGTAAGATGTTGTTGTTGATAGGTGCTGTTGAGTCAGTATCCGACCCATAGCGACCCTCTGTACAACAGGGGAAACACTATTGTCAGTGCTTCTCTGCTGTTCATAGGGTTTTCAATGGCAGATTGAGTTTTGGGAGGGGGTTGCCAGGTCCTTCTCCCAAGCCTACAGCTTCTGGTGTTCCCAGGCGGTCTCCCATCCAGGTACTAACCAGGCCCGACCCTGCTTAGCTTCCGAGATCTGACAGGATCGGATGCCACAGGGCTACCACTGCAGGCTTCAATAAGATAGTAGGCCTTAAACTAGGCAACTTAGGTATCCAGGGCTGGAGTATTTTTCTGGACCCAATGAGGATTGTGATTAGTAAGGAAATAATAATAAATTAACTAAAAGAGAATTAGGAATTAACTTTTTATTAGAAATATAAAAAAACCCAAATTTTTACAATATTAGATATTTTAAAGACTATAAATTACCTTTAAATAAATATCTCATTCTGCAATGAAGAAATAACTCATAAATTTTAATGCCAGCTTATTAAGAAAATGCTTTTTGGGAGCTTTATCCTATATTGTTCCAAATAAATTACCAAGTTTTTAGACAAGTTTTTAAGCATATCCCTATTTTATAGTGTTTATAGCACATACCTTAGCCAATGGATTAATAACACCAACAGTAGGACTTGAGTTAAACACTTTGTTGAAGTTAGTTTCTCGATTGACTAATTCCAGCTGATAAAATTTATTATCCTCCTATGCAAAAGAATTATAAACATCTTTTCAACATTTTCTACTAAATATTTACAAACTTAATTGCATAAGTGACATTTCATTCACAATTTAATGTAAAACTTGAAGATTTATATACTTTGTTCAAAAATTTCTAGACCTGATTGTCAGTATGTTAAAGGTTGCTGGTGGATAAGTATTCAAAAACTTTTAAACCCTATGCCCGGAGACTCAGTCCTACCATTTAATACCTTTTTCTACAAGCCTGAATGTACTGGTCCCACCTCTCTTTTACAGGGCTGTCCTGTGGAGTCTGAGCAGGCTGAAATTGCACTCATGGGGCTGTGTACATGGTTGAGTGGTTTCCATATATAAAGATGACATAATATATCACTAGTCTTCAGTAGCTGGAAATGGATTGGATCTCATCTAATCTTTTCTTTGAGATGTCAATGTATTATAACAAGGGTAATAGAGAAAAAGTGAATGGTGCATTGTTGTTGTTGTTAGGTGCCCTGGAGTCAGTATCCGACTCATAGCAACCCTGGGTACAATAGGCAAAACACTACTGACAGTGCTTCTCTGCTATTCATAGGGTTTTCAATGGCAGATTGTTTTTTGGGAGTGGGTTGCCAGGTCCTTTTCCCAAGTCTACAGTATCTGGTGTTCCCAGGTGGGCTCCTATCCAAGTACTAACCAGGCCAGACCCTGCTTAGCTTCTGAGATCCGACGGGATTGGACACCACAGTGCTATGGCTTGAATGGTGCACACAGAGATAAAAACTTTTGCTTTTGGCTTCCTGAACAAGATACACTAACTGAAAAAGCTGACTGCGGGAAGGCCATAAGCATAAGATAGAGCAGTGTGAGTGAGAAGGCAGGGCTGTGCTTTCATACAACTAGATTCTAGTGGAATCTAGTAGAACTAGTCTCTTCATTTCCCTCTGAGTAACCACTGACTGTTCTTTAAGTCAGTAATCTTGGTCCATGTGCCTCACCGTCCAGGGAACTGGGGTGTTGTAGAGTGTGGAACAATCCTTGGCTACATTCCTAGCCCTGGCACTGACTGGCTGTGTTGCTTTGGAAAGTTACTTTACTCTTTGAAGTCTAATACCTACCCTGCTGTGAGGATAAAATACAATTATATTTGTAACACTTCCTCAGTAAGAACTGGAAAATCAATAGTTATTTATGGACCATAGATAAAATATACTTATTATGCTTGCTTATTTCATGCATAAAATAATTTTCCATGAGTCTATTGCTATCAAGTAAAGCTGTTTATGAGGCCTGCAATCATATGCACGATGTTTGGAAAATGGGGTGGATGATGGACTGAAGCAGTGTAACACATTCTCTTCACAGCATGCTCCTAGGTTCCATCAATGGAGCCTAATCTACCCTGTTGCTTTTGGCAGGAACTTCTAGTTAGAGAAAACAGGTAGACTTTAGTAAATTCCAAATTTGCTAAATTCCAAATTTACTAAATTCCACATTTTTTAATAAAAGGATCTCAGAAATAAACATTGTTCTTTGTGCTCTTGCATACTAATATTCAACATTTTCAGTTAAAGGTATCAGTGAGCATATAGAATAGTTAGTGTTGTATTTCTAGTTTTATTAGAAACATTCAACAAAAAGAAATATTTTAATTACTGACCAGGACACACAGCATTTTAGAAAATTCTGGTATGTTTTATGAATTTTAAAGCTTTTTTATTCTTAATAATAGTTTTAATGAAGGTAGTATGTTTATTGTCAAATCTATATTTTCTTCCTTGATGGACCTCTGAGAGCCCTTCACACCTCAGTATTTTTCATTCCCTGAGAGAGCATGTAGCTTTTCTTAGGTGAGACCACAGAACCTTTTTATTTATTTAGGTTTTTTGAGACAGGGTCTTCCTATGTGTTCCAGGCTGGCCTCAAAATTGTGATCTTCCTAAGTGCTGAGATTATGGGCAGGTACCACTAGGCCTGGCAGAACCTTTTTATTTTTCTTTTTAAAGTAGAGTATCTCTCTGGATCAGTATTTGGTGGAATACATTTTAGGAAATTAACATGATTAAACTGGAAGTGTACAATGGAGGCTAATGCACAGATATGTTAACTATTCTTTCCAAGTCAGATCTAATTCTCTATGTACAGCATGTACATATACACATTTCAATAGTATATTAAAACTGCTTAGTGGCAATAACATTATTACATGTTCAATGCATCAAAAAGACTACTTTTTTAAATACTGAAAAGGCACAATTCCCTTACTCTAGTACCAAATTTAAATTTTAATATTACTTTATATTTCTTTTTGATAAACATTTGAATAAACTTCAATCACAATACACACATTTTGTACTTTCCATTTTCATTTAGCATTATTTAAAAATATTTTCATGTTTTCCCAATCAACAGTCTATTGATTACTAACATGGTTATACCAAAAACAAAATATCTTACAATTAGTTTCTTTATGACCTGGTCTCTTTCTGTAAGCATGGCTTTTAATTCTGTAATCATCTGTATATCTTCTGGTTTTGATTCTCTCATTAAGTATTTTTCTTCCATTTCTTCTAGTCTAAAAGCAAGAAAACACTTAGCTCATTGATAGGACTCAGGCATATTATTTTGTAATAAATAACTACATTTTCCAATTAGTTCAGTTAAACACACACACAAATCTGAAAAGTCTTTTAAGCATAATAATATCATTACCTGAAGAGCAATAGTGTTATACTAAAAGCTTCAAGGGGTAGATGACAATAAGTGCTTTGTAGGTTACTTTAGTAAGAATTCACCCATTTTAAGACATTCAAGATTATTTTGAAATAAGGTAATGTGAGCTCCTTAAAAGAAATGATATGTTGAATGGAATTAACCTACCAAACCCAGGTTTGATACTAGAAATGTAAGCTTACTATCAGGAAGTGGTTACTATAAATATAATATTGTGTGTTAGCATAAGGCTTGGAAACATATATAAAAGAGACAAGGAAAGATACAGAGGAAGGTGGAACAAGACACACACATGCATGACATACTTTCCTGGTTTATGGGAAACGCAGTTTAAAAAATCTATACTATCAGTCAATACATGTAAGTTCTAAAGAAAGGCTCATCAGGTAAGAGAAGAATTTTATTTCCTTGCAGGGCTACTCTTTCCTGAATGACAAGCGATGGTAACAGGAGTGAATGCCACAGAAGACCAAAATAGAGGTCACTTTTCATGAACAGAATGACAGAAACCCTGTAGAATTTAAGAGCATAGGACAGGGTAGAACACATATGAAAATTGCTGCCTTAGTTTTTTGGGAAAAAAGCACTTTCGGTTTTAGAAAGTGTAACTAATTACAATGATTCATTTTTTTATTGTTTTCAGACTATGAAGGATAGAACTTAAGCTTAATAAAGTTGTGGTTAATGAAGATTTACAGAAAAATTTACTCACTCAACAAGTATTGAGTGGCTTCTATATGATCTATCCTCCAGAAAGAAATAATCTATCTTTGTCCAGCCTTCCAAAATGCAGAAGTCCTAGAATCTTTATATTCTACACTATAAAAGCCCTCCACTAACTCAGCTCAGGCTAAAGATTTGGAGATAGCACATTTGGCTCCCCACCCAGCCCCTAGAATAAAGTTTTCACTTGTCATGTGGGGAGGGCTGAGAGTAATAAGGAAGTACAGGAGTTGGGAAGTGATTGTCTCTGGATCAAGGTCAGCCATACACTGAAGGTTTTACAACTTTATTTTTGCTCTTTTGTGACAATGTGGACTCAGTGAAAATAATGCGATTCTCTGAGGTCATATAAAGTTATCTTACATTTTATTATTGTATGGAAGTGTTTACTTTTATGCATTTTATGGGCAAAGGATTAAAGAAGGTTCATAAATACTACCTTGTTGTTATTAGGTACCGTGAGTCCTGTCTGACTCATAGCGACCCTCATAGGGTTTTCAATGGCTGTTTCAGGATTGCCTTGGGAGTGGATTGCCAGGTCCTTCTCCCATTTTTGGGGTGCTGGGAATTGAACCCAGGACCTCAGAGCAGCACTCTACCAGCTGAGCTAAATCCCAGCCCTAAATACCACCTTGTTAGGTGCCCCTGAGTCGTTTTCAATGGCTGATTGTTTTGGGCTTGTCTCGGGAGTGGATTGCCACATCCTTCTCCCATTTTTATGGTGCTGGGAATAGAACTGCAGACCTCAGAGACTACAGAGCAGCACTCTACCAACTGAGCTAAATCCCAGCGCCAAAATACTACCTCTAGTCAAGGAAAAAGGCATTTGGGCTTTATGCTGGAGCTACCACAAGATGTCACTGGAGTACTTCCTTTTATCATTACAAGCAAAGTGTAAGATTTGGGGGCTGCTTCCTGCAGCTGAACAAGAACAGCTGGTATAAATGGTAGCTAAAAACACTAAATTTAAAAAGTCATTTTAATTTGTTTTGTTATAATGAGAAGTTAAGTTACAGTGAGTCTAACACAAATCACTTAAGCTCTCTGAACTTCATCTGTTGAAAAAGGTTTGTCCTGAACCTACGTCCTAGTGTGTGTTTTCACTTAGCTTAATTTATTATTTTTTCTAGTACCAGGAGGGTGTATACTCCTACATGCTAGGCAAATGTTCTGCCTCTGAGTTGTACTACCAGATGCCTCTCCACCCCTTTTTGAGACAGGGTTTTGCTAAATTGTGCAGACTGCCTCTGGCCTTGAATTTGCAATCCTCCTGCCTCAGCCTCCTGAGTTGCTGGGATTATAGGTGTGTGCCACAGCACCCAGATAGCTTACTTTTTTACCTACAGAATTATTATCACTTAATCCTCTCTACAAACTATCTTTACACTGCCAAAAAATTTTAATAAAAAAGATAACTGAGTATGAAAGAGGAAAAAATAATTCACACAAACTATAATCTGTAAATACAAATAGGAAAGCATTAAAGGAGAGAACAAGTAATACAGATTTAACTTGCAAATATACTTCTAGAGTTATTAGTCTTTGAAAATTCTAACAGGAAGAAAACGTGACACTATTTCAATAACTATTTCAAACCAACACTAGTCAGTATTTTCCCTTTCTTCTATTGCTCAGGTAGATCTCTAAACCAGCATTGCCTCTCAAAGACAAGGTATGAATGACTGGTTATTTGAAGATAATTCTAAGTTTGTTCTTCTTGAAACTTTTTCACCACAAGGAGAGAATCTCTTTTGTTCTGTATGTCTTAAATGACCATCATAACATATGGTTTTTACCCTATTACTCAACACTCAGACCTTGAGCATCAGTTAGCTGGAATCCAATTTTATTTTTACAAAATTTATATTTATACAATTATAGTTTAGCTTCTATTTACAGTGAGAGATATGATTTTTTCAATAGTGCTAATGATTTTACTGTTAACAATACAGCAGTGACATCAAGCTTTCCTGTTAAATTTTTAAGTTAAAATGAGTCAATTTGAAAATATTAAGAAACTAATAGTATTGGTCACCAGGAACAACCAAATCTCCATAGGCTGTATAAGAATTATTAAAGTCTAGGAAACACTTCCTTTGAAGGGACCATACAAATACATGCAGCTTTTTACTAAAAATATAGATTCCCATTAAAAGTAATACAAAGACTGATTGAAAGGAGAAAGAGGACACAAAAAACTATCTCATTAGGGTCACTCTGGATTCTCACCAGGCATGCATGCTCTGAGTTTTTTCTTTTGGGGGGAGAGAGACTGAGTTTATATAAGTTGGTGTCTACAGTTTATGAACAACATAGGCCTAAAATATGAATGCCTACAAAACTATATAACCAGCCTGGTGTGGTGGCTCACGCCTTTAATCTCAGCAACTTGGGAGACAAAGGTAGGAGGATCTTGAGTTTGAGACCAGAGGCAGACTGCATAACTTAGAGAGACCCTGTTTCAAGACAAAAAATAGAAAAATAGGCTGGAGGTGTAGCTCAGCGGCAGAGCATTTGCAAAGCATGTGTGAGGCCCTGGGTTCAACCCCCAGGTACTATAAAAAACAAACAAAAATAACAACTGTACAACACTATACAGAATTTTTCCAGATTATATTCCCCTCATGCTGTTCTATAAAAAATAACTCACACACACACAAGCCAAACAACAGTGTCATTAGGTACACATATGTTTCCAAACTTAATTTTATAAAGATGTAAAGAACTCTGTTACAGCATCCTTCCCTACAGTCTTAAGTAAAGGAAATAAAGGACTGAAGCTTTGAATGTTGAACTTTTCCCATAAATTCTGAGCACACATTCTGATTTGAGACAAGACTACTACTTTCTTATTTCCCACAAAGCTTATGAAAATAACCCGAATAGTAAATTAAAAATCAACCAACAGTAACAATAAAATTATTGGGGTATTAAAGATAAAAAGAATTGAAGCTTTTAAGAGTAAGCAATTCTGGTGTAGCTCAGTCGGTAGAGTGCTGCTCTGCACTCTCTGAGGCCTTGGGTTTGATCCCCAGCACTGCAAAAAATGAGAGAAGGACGTGGCAATCCACTCCCAAAGCATTCCCAAAACAATCAGCCACTGAAAACCCTATGAGGGTTGCTATGAGTTGAACCTGACTCTGTGGCACCTAACAACAACAATTCTTGTATGGTAGAGTGCTTCTTTTTCGTTAGTGATTACTGACCTAGTTAAAGTCCAAGTGCAGGATCAACATTTCTCTCATGATGAAATGATCTTTTTGTTCTAGCACCACGATGTTAAGGTTATTGGGGATGTTAGGTGCCATGGAGTTGCATCTGACTCATAATCAATAATAATCTTTGAACCATTCTTGCGTGTGTATAGTGAAGGTCTAACATGATGCCATTCTAGGGAATGTTTTCATTTTGCTTAAACTTTCTTTTCCTATACAACACATAATTCAGATAAAATCAGGCAGCCCATTTTCTACCCTCTCCCTGCTATGATCTGAGGACTGAACCTAGGGCCGTGTGCATGCTAGGCAAGTGCTCTGCCTCTGAGCTACATCCTCAGGCCTCTCTCATTTGCTCTCCCCCCTGCCCCCACAGTACTGGGGGGTTGAACCCAGACCCTCACATGCTAGGCAAGTGCTCTGCTACAGAGCTGGACTCCTAGCCCCTTTTTTATTTTTTATTTTGAGACAGGGTCTCACCAAGTAGCACAGACTGCCTTTGGCCTCAAACTTGCGCTCATCCTTTCTCAGCCTCCTGAGTGGTTGAGATTACAGGTGTGTACCATAGGGCCTGGCTCTTTCATTTGCTTTTAAAACAAAGACCATGGAAGTTTTATTAGCTATAAGGTTCTTGGATATAATATATACTGAAGAAAATAAAATTTCTGTAAAAACTGTCTGAAAATCTAAGAGGACTTTAATAACCCACATTAGAGATTATTATTTCCAATAATCATTTTAAAAGAGATATAGAACTTTTTTCACTATGTCTATAATACTTTAAGTTTGTTGCCCTCCTCTCCCCTGGAGTCCAACAGGAGACGCAAGAAGCTTAACACTGCTGTGGTGTCCTCAACTCCATGCTTCCACCTGGCTGGCTGAACCATTTTCTTTCAGTCCCTCCACTAACATCCTCTTAGAATCCACAGGGGTTTTCTGATTTTGAAGCTTTAAAGCTAAGGTATAATTGACTAAGAACCTTAATAGGATTCCCTAGTTATTTGGAACAGGACAGAAATGGTTCAGATACTGTTCCCCTAGCTCCACAAGTTGGAAAGGACTCTCCCCAGTACCACCCCTGTCTAAATCCCACTTAGATATTCACCAGATCCAAGCAAGTTTCACTTAAGGATATTGCCAGAAATATCCAATACTGCCTTCCAATAGCCTATATAAGGCAATTTGCATTTAAATTTATTTAATGACATTAAAAATTCACTTCCTTAGTCACATTAGTTACAATTCAAGTGCTCAGTAGCCATTTGTGGCAAACAGCTACTGTTTCAGATAGAGCACATATAGAATGTTTTCAGTATTTTAGAAAATCTATTGTAAAGTACCAGTTGAAAATAAATTCATATATATGTGTGTGTGTTTTTAACTAAAAGAGTAGATACCTAAAGCTAAAGGACAATTATATGATAGCAGCAGGTTTCTGGTGAAAAAGGAAATATGACTGGTTACTATGGACCCAAAGTAAACTATAAAATGAATACCAGGCCTAAAAAACCAGGTAAAAGACTTTACCTACCAGTAATACTAATTATTTAATTACTAAAAGATGAGAATATAAGAAACCTAAGTTATTGCTTACTATCTACTAAAAATTCACAATGTACAAAGCCATATACAAGAATAAAGTAAAAACAGACACAACTTTTACTTTTTGTAAATTAACATTTCTAATGCAAAATGGGGCTGGGATTTAGCTCAGTTGGTAGAGTGCTGCGCTGCAGTCTCTGAGGTCCCCAGTTCAATTCCCAGCACCACAAAAATGGGAGAAGGGCCTGGCAATCCACTCCCAAGGCAATCCCGAAACAGTCAGCCATTGAAAACCCTATGAGGGTTGCTATGAGTCGGATACCGACTCGACAGCACCTAACAATAACAACAACAATGCAAAATGACACAGAGATTGTTCTTTGTGTGAGCATGTTCTTTCAGAGTATGAAGAGGGGCATGCTAGGACTTCATTCTCTGCTCAATGAATACTGACACCAGAAGTGATAGCAAAGGCACTGAAGCTGATTTTACCTCATTTCTGCAAAACACATCAGGATATAAACTCTATTACAAGGCAAATAACTGAGCTCACACTGTGGCTCAAAGGATTTAAAAGTTAATGAACATCAAAATCACTGTGATTGGGGAAATAACATGAGATTTTTCACCATTTTAAGAGTAACTTCACAAAGTCATTAATATGATCAGGAATCCTCATAAAATGCATTCACGGCACATTCATTTGGTATTCACTAATGTGAGGATTCTGCCTATGTCCAGTAGAAAGAGTATCTCTCACTTCAGAGGACACGCAAGTAAATGCCAACAACTGGGGGTCTGCTTTCTGTTTCAGTTTATGTGTACTTGAGTGTGTGCTTATACCTACGTAGATAATAGTATTTACTGAGATTGAATTGGTTACATGGATGACATAGTTGATTTTTATATTTGAGGAAGGTAATTAGATATTAATAATGTAGATGCAGAACAAGGCCTGTTGAAGCTAAGAGTTATAGTCTGACTATCAGGCTAATGGAATTACATACTAATTGTGTCTGTTGAAGATATGACTAATTGACTGGAAGACAAGAGACTAAGGTGACTAAGCTATTAGCAGCAGCTTAGAGTAGAGTAATTCTAAAATAATCTAAATTAGACCAGAGTTCAGGTCAAAGATGAAATGGATACAAGTTGCCTTGGCTATGGTAGTGTTGTTGCTAGGTGCTGTCGAGTTGGATCAGAGTCAGTAGTGACCCTATGTACAACAGAAGGAAACACTCTTTGACACTGTGTCATGGCCAGCACTATGTCAGTGCTTCTCTACTATGCATAAGGTTTTCAATGGCTAATTGTTTCAGGAATAGGCTGCCAGGTCCTTCTCCTGTTTTTGTGGTGCAGGGGATTGAACATGGGGCCTCAGAGATCGCTGAGCAGCATTCTACCAACTGAGCTTTGGCTATAGCAGTTTTTAAGCATCCAAGAAAGAGAGAGGCTATTAAATTTTTTAAAGGAACATTAAATAATAATTTGAAATTATGATCTTAACAATATTTGAGTTACTACATATTAGTAGTAACTTAATTTATAATGATTTTTCATTGCAGATATTTACAAATTATAAAACAATTAAGTACTTATTGTAGGAATTCAAGTAATATCTAAACATACCAAATAAAATAAAGTCTTTCCCCTTTCCCAATCCTAACTCCTAATCCACTCCCTGAAGAGAACTATTACCATTAAAAGTTTGTATTTGTTTTTAAGGATAGTTTGATATTTTTGTAAAATATGTATTATTAGTGTGTACATAGGATTATAATTATTCTATTGTTTACAATATGCTCTTTTTACTCAACACTATATAATGCACATATTTTGAGTTGTCACTATGATATGAATGTACAATGAAGGACATTCTTAAGTATTAGTAGACTCATAAGCAGTAGCAGCTGATGAAACGATCATTCAACTGTCTTATCCTAATTAAAGAACATATCACACTGCAATTGCTATCGATAATAAAGCATTTAAGTTTTCTTTAAGTATCATTTTATTAGATTCAAAACAGCAGTTAATTTGAGCTTAGACCCAGTGCTGCTCAGTTTATTATCCAAATATGACTTTCCTTTAACATAATTTGACTTACGACACTTGTAAAGCTGCATTTATTTCCTTGAGTAGCTCATTAGTCTTATTAAAATCTGCCCGCATGATATTTTTCTCTCTGAGGTGGTCTGCTGTCATGACATCCAGCTCTTTTTCAAGCCTCTTGTTTAAATCTTGTTCATGCAACCTGTTTAATTTATTTTTAGTTAAGAAAATGTTATTCTGAAGTCAAGCTTTCCAAACTTTCTATATTCTACCAAATCTGAAATACTTTTTCTTGGTATGATATTTGGAGAATCAATGTAAAAGGCCTAAATTAAGCTACTTACTTTAGTATAATCTTTTAGCTTGTGTTAAAGTTGTCTCCTTTAATGCTTTTTCTAATAATGTTTAAGATTTTAGTTAATTATGTACATTTTTCAAAGTTAATGAATACATATATACCATCCAATATATAAATATCTCATCTATATTCTGGATTATAACATAGTCATCAAATAAAGTGGTCTTCAATATCTTACTAGAAGGGTCTAAGCTAAGTCACAAAAATAGATATATATTGCTAAACATCACTGTAACAGTCTTTTAGATAGCACTGCATATTCCTTCCTATAATTATCAGCATACCTCATCTGTTGGTTGGATTCACTTCGTATTCTGAGAATTTCTTTACCCTTAAATTCCAATTCTTTGGTTAGGGCATTTATTTTCTCATGAAGGTGCTGTACTTCCTTATCCAAGTCGGAGATGTGATGTTCTCTGTGTCTTAATTCCTCTTGCAGATCAGTTATTCTACACATGTGCTCTTTACTCTATAAAATACAAGTAATTCTTAGATGTTTTCTATATATCTGCTTTCTGTGTTTATTTGAGCAAAAGAATATGACATACTAGAATGTCAAATGTAATCTTTCTGACACTGCTTCAAAAGCAAAGTGTTCAAATGAGAAAACCTCAAAGCCCCTTCTCTTTCCATATGTATAAGAAGTATTTATATGGATATAGTTTCAATAATGTCAGGACTGCAAGGGATCCAAAAGATCATAAAAGCACATCTCTTGAAAAAACCAATACCCAAGAGCTGATTTGTCCAAAGATAATTTATAATTAACAGCAGAGCTGAGATTAGATCATAGGCCTCTTATTTAGTAAGTTTTATAGGGTCTTGCAGTAAAAAGCTGGCACCATCATCCTTTAAACTAAAAAGGATCTCCATCTATTGACATCCTCTAACACATACACATCTCATGGCTTAGAAAGCTGACTTTGCTGGCTTAGTGCTGTCCCGGCAGTTGTCTAATAGATCAATTCCCTTCCATTTTCCTAAAAGTCACTGTTTTCTACAAGTTCTGCAGGCCTAGACATTGTCAACTTCATTGTGGGCCTAGTTCAAAAGAATAAGTGTCCCTCTGTGGTTACAGTTATTCATTTATGATTATTTCACATAGAAGACTATGGGCTGGGATTTAGCTCAGTTGGCAGAGTGCTGCTATGCACTCTCTAAGGCCCTGGGTTTGATCCCCAGCACTGCAAAAACAGGAAAAGGACGTGCCAATCCACTCCCAAAGCAATCCTGAAACAATTTGCCACTGAAAACTCTGTGAGGGTTGTTATGACTCAGACTCAACTTGATGGCCCCTACCAACAGCAATAAACGTAGAAGACTAACAAAGTAAAAGCCTTAAGTCTAATAAACTAATAAATAACAGCTTTCATTGCATGGTGCCTAAAAAAACATCTTTCCAGATACACATACATTTAAGATCACAAACTATCTAATTAAAGCAAACAATACTGGGCGGGGGGGGGTGTCAAAGAGCAAAATTACAAAACTATAAATAGTAGTTGTGCTAGAATGCTATGGAAATATAACTTCTTTTTCTTCTTGAACTGACTGTTCTTAAAACTGTGCCACCCAATATGGGTGTTTAATTCATTTCAATTAAAATTATGTGAAATTGAAAATGTAATTTCTCAGTTGCTTTATATGTATAATTGGTCCATGTGGCTACTCACTACCATAATGGACATCCCCAATATAGAATAGGTGCATCATCGTGGATAGTTCTATTGGATAGTGCTATCCTAACTCTCCATATAATTTATATTCCATTGTTGGGTTCAGTGGTAGAATGCCTACCTAGCATGCCCAAGACCCTGGGTTCAATCCTCAGCATTGCAAACAAACAAACAAAACTTTCATTTAGTTTACCAAGAGGCAAATAAAACTCAAAATATTAAATTAAGTGGTCATAAAATAATATGTAATTTTATGATCAGTATACTAAACTAGAATTACTTCTTTTGAAATATAAAACTTCACTACACACTAAAAAATAACTAGTGAAAATAACAGTTGTTAAAAAAATTAATTTCAGAAAACCAATAGAACTTAGCCTACTTATACTTAAGAAACCATCATGGAACAGAATATTCTTACTAACCTGTCTTCTGCTGATGTCTATGCTTCTCTCTAATTCCATTTTAGCAGCTGCCAATTCTTGATGATGATTATGCTGTAACAAATCAATTGCAGCTGCATGCTGATGGTTTAGTTCTGAGCGTAAGGAAGCTGGAAGGCCAAGGGAAAATGTTTAGCAGATTTCAAAAATATTATCCGTACTTCAAATAAAATTAGAGCATTATTTTTATAATTAGGACACTGGCATATGGCCATTAACTTATTAGCAGACTATTATAAACTACTATAAATTGAAATACAAAGTATCATATACTATCATGAATTTGAAATCCATCTAATTTTGATGAAGGTACAAAAAATTCAAAATGCTTAGGTGATCAAGGCATTTTTACTACATGCTTTCAGTTTAAGATAAAACTGCTAATGGAGACAAAATGTTTTTGATTTTTCTCTTTAACTATGAAAATTTTAGAGTTGAATGGTACTATTACAAATTTTCAAGAGGCAACTTCCCATACAAGTAAGAATTCTTCCACAATATCCCTAAAAGATGCAAAGTACTGGCTCAAAAATGCTGTTAGTTATCTGGAGGTCATTGTTTTCATTTAAGTTTGGAATTATTATTTCATATAACCTAGAAACATTTATTGGATGCCAGACATTATTCTAAGGGAGAATGAAATATGACCCTGTCTTTAAAACTGCACAAGGTAGAGAGGAAAGCATTATCCCAGGGAACTAAGTGGAATATCAGTGGTGAGTATTAGGGATAATGAAAACACAGTGGTGGAAAGCACCTAAATTTCCTAGGAGAAAGAAGCTAGGGATCTTGTCACAAAGAGATTGTCACAGTAACTCAGTCTACAGGGCTAACTTGGCACTCTCCAAGTAAAGAAAGAGAAAGGCACTCAGAAAGAAGGGATAACATGCAAAAGAAGAAAGATCCTGTTCTGTCTGGCAAACTGTAAGAGGCATGGTATGCCAGGAGGTCACAGTGTACATGGTGACACTGGAAAGAAAATGGAACCCAGCCTGAGAAAGTTTTAGTACAAAATGATTTGTACTCTAACCTTAGGTCCATGGTCCTCACACTGGGATATGAGTGAAAGTATTCCTAAAAAAACTTGGAGGGATTGAGGACTTAGCTCAGTGGTAGAGACCTTGCTTAGCAAGTGCAAGGCTCTGGGTTCAGTCACTAGAACCAGGAGAAAAAAAATAAAAGGAACAAAACCTGAGAAACTTAAGGCTATTATTTTTATACCAATATGAATAAAAGCAGTAAAATGAAAATTATAAATTTTAAAGGTAAACAAGAGACTTCAAAGAAGTGCTGTACTTGTAGCTAGCCAATTTAGGTTCCTGTTGAGACTTCCATGTAGGGCATTAAGTTCAGGCTCCTCTGGTGTTAAGGGCTTGTTTAGTGGAAAAATCTTTCAGGCGCTGATGTAAGATGTGGAGAATCACTGAAGGATTTAAAGTGGGAAGTGTCAGGGTGAAATTCAAGCATTACAAAGTTTTCCCGAACTGCGGTCTAGAGGATGCAACTGCGGGAAGGGAGAGTGGCAGGAAGGGAGAGTGGCAGGAAGGTTATAGCAACAATCCAGGGGAGAAATGAACTAAGTATGGAAGGACTAAAGAAGAAGAAACAAACAGGCAGTATTTAAGAGGAACTGACAGGATGTGGCAGTGAAAGAAATAAAGCTGAATGTCACTTTAATTTTCCTACTTTGGGCCACTAAATAAATAGTGACACCATTAATTAGAGAGGGAGGTACAGGAATGGAAGCATATTTTGGAGTATAGGGAGATGATGAACTCCTATTTTAAAATGTTGAGTAAAAGATGGAATATATAACTCTCTAATAGGTAGTCAGAGTGTAAATCTAATGTACAAGAAATTTGGTCTAGAAATATATATTCGGAATCTCCATCACACAGATGGTAGCTGAAGCCACAGATGTGGATCCAAACAAAAAGGAAAAGGCTAAACACTAAAAAATGCACCAGAAGGAGGGGCGTGGAGGTTGCCAAGAATTATAGGCAAGAAAGAAAGGGAAGTAGGTGTGGTTATTAATGGACACAAGGGGTGCTGGTGGTGATAAAAATGTTCTGTATCAACATTATCAATGTCAATATACTGGCTATATGTCAATATACTGTACTACAGTTTTACAAGGTGCTAATATTGGGGAATTTGGGGAAAGGGAGCTGGGGATCTCTGTATTATTTCCAAAAACTGCAAGTGAACCTAAAATTATCTCAAAATAAATGTTTTATAAAAACCTAAAAAGTTTTTCTGTCAACAAAGTGGTATTTAAATCATGCTTCAATGGACTAAACAACAACAGTATCAACACCTAGCTGCTTTTACCTCCCCTTGCACAGCTGTGGAAACTGTGTACTCATTCATTTACCTTTGGCCACAATTCTATAAAGGCCACCTCTGCTTTTGAATTCCAATTGCTTAGCATAAAATTAGGTTATTTCACAAATCTTTGAAAAATGTCTACCTTTAATATGATTTTCATGCTAGCTATCACAGAGGCTTTTCAATAGGGAAGAGAAAGCTATAAAAACTTGGCCTAGGACTCCAGCAGCAAAAGAGATGATGAATAGGGTCAAATGGTTTCCTTCTGAGCCCAAATATTCACAACACTTTGGTCTTCTTTGTTCCCAGTTCCTACTGGGAAAGAGGTTACACTGAAGTGTGACAAACACACATTAAAAATATTAGAAGATTTTGGAATTAAACCAAACAGAAAGAAAATGAGATGGTGGGAATATAAAGTTACTGACACTAAAAAACAAAAACAAAAACAAATCTTTAAAGATGTATCTAGTTCTTTCCTATAGAACTTATTTCCTTAAAAAAAGGACTAATTCTCATTGTTAAAAACCCCATATAAAACATACCTCAAAAAAAGGCGGCCCAAGTCATGACTTTTCTCATTAAAACCAAACTCTGAAGTGGAAAAACTAATATGACTGTTATCTGAAGACCGGAGCCACATGTGGGACACCATGTGGTCTACTGGACAGTGACTGTTTTCTGGGATGCCTAAATGTCCTGACTACATTTAGTCCTATGAGCATAAAGCAGTGGGTGCTGCTTTCATAGCCAAAGTACCAAGAAAGTTGAGAGGATCTTGTATTCCTCCCATTCTATTCCACTTTCCTTGCCTCTTCATCTGGTGGCTTCAAATAAAATCTGCAACACACTTAGATATTCAACTTGATATTTCAAAATTTAAAGACAAAAGTATGTGACTTTTATGTTAAGTTTTACAATGAAGAATGTATAAATAAATATGACCAGATTATAATCCATCCGAAATACCAAGCATTGCCTTTCCTTCATCTTCTAATTCAAACCGAAGAGTCTGAAGTTCCTGTTCCATTTCTATTCGGAAGCCCTCCATTGATTCTCGGTGTGCATCTTTTAATGACTGAAGCTCTGCAGAATGTTTTTGCTGTAAATGATTTTCAAGAGCCTAAACAAGAGAAATAAATTCAAATTATTATGCTAGACTATAATATAGGACAGTAAAATTGCAGGTTAATAATTATTATAATAATAAGGAAAACACAAACAAAATAGAAAATACTTACTAAAATATTAGTTAATAACTATGAAGTGTTTTTAGTTTATTTTCAAGAAAATTAGACACAAGGTAATCATCATCAGAAAACAAATTAGTAATGTCAATTCAGTAGAATAAATGAATTCTCATAAAATCAGCTTGGCTCCACATATTTTGTTTAAGCCGGAAATATGGACCTTTAGCTTAAGGCAGTTTTGAAATAAAACCATTTTCTAAAGTTACTAAGAGGGCATAAACTACCAAAAACTAATGAATAATTCCTCTACATGCACAGATTTAAATTTAGGGAAGAGAAGGAGGAAGGCATTACTAGGAAAAGATCTCCTTACTGGGAAAGGCATGATGACGGCTTTTATGGCTCCAATCTTATTAAATATTTTGTAGCTATTTTTTACAACTGTTTTTTGCTTTGGCAATTGTGAAAAGAAGTAAAAGCTCTAGAGGAGGTAGCTGGAAAAGCTAAGTAAAGGCATTTGTATGATTAGTATAAAAAGCCTAAAACTTGGAGAATAATGCATGGCCACTGGAAAAAAAATATAGCTCAGGGTACTTCAAACTTAGAGACTGAACACTGTTGGAGCAGTTTATTTCCTTATTTGTTTTATTATAATTTATAAAATAAAACCTGTCTGAGAAAGATATCATATTGTAACTAGAGCTGTATTTCTTTAATCAATACCCCAAAATGCTGTTTATAAAAATATCAGTATTTGGCCACTTATGTTCATGGTTTAAAAAGTGTTTTATTTCTGAAAAAGTAAAACTGCAGTTTTCTTTCCATGTAGGTAAAATAAAGGGCTTTTAGTTTAGACAGTTTCTTAGGTAGTGTGGCCAACTAATGACAGGACAGTAAAATTGCAGGTCCTGATTTCTTCTGAAAAATAATTAACATTAAATCATAAAAGACTGTGCAACATTTAGGTACTGAAATGGGAGCTCATGTATTAGTCCAATTCATAAATGATATCCCATGAATATATTATTTAGTAATGCAATCAGGCCTAATTTTTAACCAAAGGAACTTCCCTGATATTCTGGACACAATTCATAGGCTACAACTTGCATGTTGTTGTTTTTAAGTGCTGTTAAGTCAGGTCCAACTCATAGTAACCCTATGTACAACAGAAAGAAACACTCCCCAACACTGTGCCATGTCCAGCACTAAGTCAGTGCTTCTCTGCTATTCATAGGGTTTTTAATGGCTGATTATTTTCAAGATTGCTTTGGAAGTGAGTTGCCATGTCCTTCTCCCATTTTTGTGGTGCTGGGGATTGAAGCCAAGCCTCAAAGACCACAGAGTGGCAGTCTACCAACCGAGATAAACCCTTGTACAACTTGTATAAGCAAGTTGTTTTTTAAAGAATGTGACTTATTATTTTAATAACTTTATATCATACCATATCTAAAAATAGTGCCTGCACCAAATAAAAGATTATATATTACCTTATCTATAATCACCTGCAGCTGCACCACTGTGGCGTCTGACCCCATCAGATCTTGGAAACTAAGCGAGGTTGAACCTGGCTAATACTTGGATGGGAGACTGCCTGGGAACAACAGGTGCTGTAGGCTTGGAAGAAGGACCCAACAACCCACTCCCCCAAAACAATCAGCCATTGAAAACCCTATGAATAGTAGAGAAGTGTTTTGTCTGTTGTACATAGAGTTGCTGTTTGTCGGACACTGACTTGGTGGCTCCTAACAACATATTTATAATCAGTATTTTGTTAAAAATTATAAGTAGTAAAGCTGTGTTCTATCAAATTTTTATCTGATTTATATTAAGGTCCTTGGAAGAAAATGAAAAATACAATGTTAAGAAATGAACTAAACCAAAATGAATCACAGTAAGGCTATGTTGAACTAACATTTTAATATAAAACCGAGCAATGGATGTGTGGAGGTTCTGGCATTTAATCTGATTAATTCAATGTTACATCTATTTGATTTAGACCTTTCTGCTCAAATCTGTTACCATTCATATAAGCTTTGGAGTTGGTATATAAGGCAATTATACTATTTTTACATGTATTTTTTTGTGGACTCAATAAGAAAATTAAAAATTGATGAAAGACTATAATAGTGCACACAGTACTAAATGATTAGAATGATTATAGCTCAGTAATATCATGCTAGAAAAGTTAACTGAATTTATTTAATCACTATTAACTACATAACAACCCAGAGAGTGTACTAGTCTTGGCATTATGATCAGAAACAAATAAAAAATGTTGCTCTAATTTTTCTGCTATAGTGTAAAATTAGTGTATATGTTTAATCATTATGACATCTAAAGAAACTCACACCCTGGAAAATACATTTAAATAAAACAATACATAATGTTTTGGAGCCAAAAAATAAATAAATAAATAAATAAAAAGGAATTCTTGCTGGCCACCATTGTACATTCCTATAACCCAACAACTCCAAAAGCTGAGGCAGGAGGATCATGAGTTCAAGGACAGAGGCAGCCAACAGAACCTAAAGAGACCTATATGAAAATAAGAAATAAAAAAGGGGCTGAACTTCAGCTCAGAGGTAAAGAACTTGCCTAGCATGCAGGAAGCCCTGGATTCAACCTCTCAATACTGCAAAAAGGAAGAGAATAAAAAGTGGAATTCTTAAGAATTTGAAGACTAATTATTATTAGGCTCTTGTATTGTATTTTAACATATGTCATATTAAACTTACCCTTTGTTCCTTTTCTTTCTCTTCTTCCATGGTTTGAAATGCAAGGACATGTGCTTCTTTTAAGGATTTATGTCTTTGCTGATGTTGCTCCTCTAATTCCTCCAGTTCCTGTGTAAGTCGTTGTCGTTCTTGTGTAAACTGGGCTTGCAGTTGCTGCAAGGAAGTCTGAGACTGAGAAAGCTGTATCTCCAGATTCTGCTTCAGCAACGAAATCTATGCCACAGAATGGTACACAGTAAATAAACACAAAGGATATTCCACAAATAGCCCATTTCAAAGGTATTTCAAAGATATTTTATAAAGTAATCTCCTTAAGAAAGTTTGCACTTCAAATGTTTCACAATAAAAATCTGATCATGATATATCACTATTTTAATTCTATTTTTAGTAATTACTTCTAAAATAGAGACATTTTAGTTGTATTGTTTATAAACCAAGGAATATTGCAGCTCACATTCAGAAATTCAATGCATACCTATGTGGTAACATATCTGACATAGGAAGTATCTCATAAAGAAAGAAAAAGGGTAAGGGATTCACTAGAGATGCAAAAGCAAGAATAGAGGACAGAGCCACTTACTGGAAAACAGGAAATGTCAAACCCAAGTGGCTCTCTCCCTGCAAAGCAGCAGCTATCAGTCATGGAATGTAGTGAGCTTGGGTGGATGGTTAATTGCATGGATGGGTTTTGGACAAAGTTGTAAATTAGGACTATTTGTAAAGGTTAGCACATGCCTATGTGGAAATAGAAAAGCACTGGTGAGAAATGATACAACTGTGACTCTGTTGAAATTTTATGAATTCTGCTTACTAATTTCTACACAAAAGTAAGATTTCAGAGGTTATTTTATAGGGTTGGGCCAAACTGCAAGGTTTAGACTCTTGGCAGTACAACTCCCTGAACCTCTAAATGATATCACAACTTGTAAATTACAGACTGGAATAAACCCTACAAATGTGGAAATTGCATGAAAATGCCACAATTACAGTTAAGGCCACACTTCTGGAGTAAGAATTCTACCATTTGACTGCTTATTATGTTATGCAAGGACAATCAGGATGAAATGAATATTAAGGACAACCCAGAAGGAAAAGATAAATCATAAAAGGGCAACACACAAAAATGTTTATGAACACTAACGTATAATTGGTAGAGCCATTCTCTTCCCTGCTAGCTGGTTCTTGAACTAGAAAGTCACCTACCTACTCTCTTCCCAGGTTCAACCCTAGTCTCAGCTTCAGCGTGGGACCAATGGTGACTGCCTTGTTTTGGTGCTATGCTAACTTATTAGAATACATATGGGAAAGCTGGGGAAAGTTGTGTTACATGTAGAATAATGAATGCTGTTCTCAAAGCGATTCCTTGGCACCCGATCAAGTGGGGACTAAAATCTACCTAGGATTTTGGTCTCCAAGCTATTGTCTTAGTACAGATATGTGCCTAACCAAAGAGAATAGCATGATTTTCTACTTGGCACAAAGGTACCACTGGCTAGCAGTGGCCCTGTATCCTACTCTCTAATTGAGTATGCACTTAGATTAATAAGAAACCAATCATTTCACAGCAGTGTACATATTTTATTTTCTGCAATATCTACTTTTATAGTTCACTGCACCAATACATCCCCTATTGTGTTAATTTGACTTCAACTGTGTCAAATTGTGTTGAGTACAATTGACTCACACTTGAACTACTGAATAATGAAACTTATGAAGAAACATAACATGATTAAAGGACCATAGTAATAAGTGATTATACATCTAAAATCTAAAGTTTAAAAATTTTTAAGCTTAAATAAGATACACTTAAATATTTTATATTATTATATACTTTACCTTAAAAGAACTTCAATAGTATTTCCAACTTAGGATATATGATTAATCTTTGTATCTACATTCAAGAAAATAATATACACTATATGCAGAAACACATCATGCAATAGTTCAAATATATTTATTTTGTATTCTTAGCTTTGAAAGTACATCAAAACAACAGGCCACCTAAATCTTTGGATTCATGCTCAAGACAATAATGTGAATTATATGCAGAAAGCCTTAATCATGCAATGCAGCATCAAAACTCACTTTAAAAAAATGAATAAATTAGTATTGCATACATAAACCAGCCCTTATTTAGCATAAAAATTAAATGGCAGTTTAAAAGATAAATAATGAGCAAAGCAGTGAAAACTGAACTAATGTTTTATAGCCATAATTTAAACAACCTAGTTTTATATTTTTTATTTATGAAAATACATTAATATAAACCTTTTTTTCAGTACTGGAGTGTTAATCTCTGCTCCTTGTGCATGCTAGGAAAGTGCTCTACCACTGAGTTGTACCTCTAGCCTTCATTTTATTTATTTATTTATTTATTTATTGTGGTACTGGAGTTTTGAACCCAGGGCCTCACACTTGCATGCTTTGCAAGTGTTGGACCACTGAGCTGCACCCTCAGTCCAATTTTTTTTTACTTTTTGAGACAGGATCTCACTAAGTTACGCAGACTGCCTCTGGTCTTGAACTTGTGATCCTCCTGCCTCTACCTCCTGAGCTGCTGGGATTATAGGTGTGCGCCACTCTGCCTGGCTGCCCTCATTTTATTTATTTATTAATTTTTTATTTTGAGAAAAGGTCTCACTAAATTGCACAGGTTGCCTCTGGCCTCAAACTTGTGATCCTGCTGTCTCAACCTCTGCAGTCTTGGGATTATAGGCATGTGCCATGGTGCCTGGCTATAAAACTTCTTTAATTCAAGGCAAAAGAGAATAA
>VMDO01011491.1:0-66572 GCA_007922755.1 Pedetes capensis | reverse complement strand
ATGCTTTTCATTGTGACAATTTTCATATATGCAATTTGATAAGCATTATTCATATAGGTTACCCCTTACCCTCCTCTATGTTTCCCCCCCTCCCCCCTTCCCATCTAAGTTTTCCATCCAAGTCTTCTCTATCTTTTACTATGTAGTATTTTTCTATATGTCCTTGGGTTCCATTTCTGTTTAAGATAGAAACTTTTCCGGTAGTGGTCTTTGTGCCACATAAAAGAATGGATAAGAATGAGGCTCTATGCAGGCACGCTGAGATCTGGCAAGAGAAGAGCACTTCTATTTTTCTATTTTTTTCCTCCAACTTAAGTTCCAGTTTAATTAGACATATATTTGTATCATATACTGATCACTTTTTAAAAGTATTTCCCTTTTGTTCCCTTTCTTTCACAAGGCTTCCATGAACGCGTCAGTCAACCTGAGTTCTTAACTGAAGACCCGACTGAGGGAGGATCTGCTTCCAAGCTCACTGAGGTGGTGTTGCTAGGATTTGGTTCCTTTTGGATGTTTTGACTGAAGGCTTCAGGTTGTCAGCTGGAGGTCATCCTAAGTCATCCTAGGTTCCTTTTTGGATGAGCCTATTCATAAGGTGCCTGCAGCCATACCTGTCAGATCTTGGAAACTACACATGGTGGAGCCTGGTTAGTACTTGGGTGGGAGACTGCCTGGGAATGCCAGGTGCTGTAGGCTTGGGAGAAAGACCAGAAACCCACTTCCAAAAATCAATCTGCCATTGAAAACCCTATGAACAGCAGAGAAGCACTGACAATAGTGTTTCCCCTGTTGTATGTAGGGTCGCTATGAGTTGGATACCGACTCGACGGCACCTAACAACAACAACAACATTCATAAGGTGGATCACTAAATAGCAGCTGATTCTGTCAAGGTCAGTAAGGGAGGTAGTTTGCTAATGAGACAGAAATTATAATCAGATACAATGGAATATAATCATGGAAGTAACAAGAACCATCTCTGTCACATGCTATTGGCTAGAAGCAGGTCACAGGACCAGCCCACAATCAAGAGGAAGAGACTGCATAAGAGCAGGCATACCAACACGCGGGGTCCCTAGATCCCTTCCGGAGACTGTCTGCCACACACTCGACCCTGAAGCAGAGGCCGACACTGCTGACAACACCAAAAGCGTGACAAGTCACAGGTGATGATTAACGTTCATTGTCAACTTGACAAGATTAAGAGATCCCTTGGATTAGTGAAGTACATCTCTGTGTGTTCCCATAAGGGCATTTCCAGAGAGGATGGATGGTTCCAGGCCTAACTGAGGAAGATTCCCACTCTGAAGGTGATCTGGTGTGATCCAGTGGGTGAGGCTCTATAAGGAGAGTGTGAGAAGGAGATAGGAAGCTAGTGCATGCTCAGGATAGGCTTAGAAACTTCTGGAACAGGGCATCTCTCTCTCAAATTGCCACTGCATGGACAACCAAGAACAGTTTCCTCCCCTTCCATGTCAGGCTTTCCAGGATGCCTCCAGACCTTGGCATCAGAGGCTTTTCAAGCTGCCAGCTCTTGGACCGAGTGGCTACCAGTCTCTCTACAGGTACAGTTGTGGAACTATCCTGCTCCATTGTGTAAGCTAATCTAATAAATCTATCTATCTATCTATCTATCTATCTATCTATCTATCTATCTATCATCGATCATCTGTCTATCTCTGTGGGCTGGGGTTTCACTCAGTTGGTAGAGGGCCACTCTGTGCTCCCTAAGGCCCTGGGTTTAATGTCCAGCACTGCAAAAACAAGAGAAGGATCTGGCAGCCCACTCCAAAAATAATCCTGAAATAATCAGCCATTGAATACCCTATGAATAGCAGAGAAGCACTGACATAATTATGGATGGAACAGGGCCAGGGAGTGTTTTGTTCTGTTGTACATAGGGTCACAATGAATTGGATCCAACTCGACAGCACCTAACAACAACATGTGTGTGTATGTGTGTGTGTGAGTGTGTGTGTGTGTGTGTGTGTGTGTGTGTGTGCATTTACTTGTTTTTTCCTGTTGGTTCTACTCCTCTAGAGAACTCTGATGATCTCTGATGAAGAACAGTCCATGGCAGTACGGTATTTCCTCATAAGGGGAGATGAACTAGATAAATTGGGAAAGAAGTGTTTTTTTCCTTTTTTTTTTTTCTGAGAAAGAGGCAATCGAACAAGGAACTGAAGTTGGAGCAATACAATTTTTTAAATTGATCTTATCTTCCTTCCCTTCCTTTCTGCCTATGAGTCACTCATTTAAATCATTGAGTTACTTAGGGAACAAAAATGATGGAGAACATTGTATTTCACATCAGACCAGCTCACTCTAGAAATGTGCAGAGCATGCCACCTCCTTACAGAACAAACAGTACCTTCAAAAGAAAGGGAAATAAACAGTTACCATTTCCAAAAGTCTTATTGATGGAAACAGCACCCTGATGTGAAGAAAGTAGAAAAAGCTTTAAATGGAACATAATTAACCAAAAAAAATCCTTGAATGTGTGTGTGTGTGTGTGTGTGTGTGTGTGTGTTTGTGTGTGTGTGTGTTTGTGTGTGTGTATGGCTTTTTCTACTGCTAGAGAAAAGAATTAACTAACTACTGGGATGAATACCCTACCCAAATTTGGAAGCCTTGACTATTGATATTGAACCCAATTTTTTTGACTCTCTCCTCTACCTTTTTGCCCTTATGCAATCACCCCAAAGAAATGAAAAAGCAACATCTCATTTAATTCATCTTGTACTGAAATGAGGAACTTGAGATACATGAATTGATATAAATCCATATAAAATATTTAAAGGTCTTACCTAGTAAATGGAACATAAAAAGTAATTTAACTGTTCCCTGAGAACAGAGAACACCATTATGAAAGCCATGTATAAAACTCTCATATAAGATGTTGGAGGAGCCATTAGGGATAAGCACTTGTCATGTAATTGGCTTTTTATCTCTTTTTCTTTTGTATCCAACTTGTACATGTATGTCCTCTGTATTTCCATGATATCAGTGATCATCTCTTTATGTGTTGCTTGTACAACCCTACCTCCTTCCTCCTGTCCTTCTCTAATTTTTACTTCTTAACAACTTACAAAGAGCAGAAGTTTCCTAAAGAAATATCAGATAGCTCAGCTTATGGAGTTAGAAGCTAACATCATACACAATCATAGTCAATATTACAATTCTAAAGAGGATTCTATCACTCTCTAGGAAAAAAGTTTATGGGCTAAGTTATGTCTCTGTTCACTGCTCAGAAAAGCTTTAATTTATTTATGTATTTAAAACTATATTTCAGATTGCTGAAGTTGATAATATTAACCACAAAAATAACAAGTCATAACATTTTATGGAAAATGAAGATGGAGACATTAATGCTCTTTTAAGCAAACTGCATGAGCTTTATGGTGATAATTTTTACTTGTCTTAGAAGCTTTCATACTTTAATTATATGGATGATCTAGAATGCAAGAATCCTGTCAAGTGGAACTGATACAATAGGATAACTTGAGATTTTGATCCTAATTATTAGTGATATTAAAGACTCACAAGATAATTTCATTCTCAATGTTCTCATTGATGGAACTGAAAATATGTGAACAAAATAACTTGCTATTACTTTATAAGTAAAAACTCATACAAAGATTTTCTCACTTTGCTAATAATTGAGAGTAATTTTGCAATGAAAATGTTCCTTTAAAAACTTTTGCTTTGGGGTAGGATGGATTAACTTTCAGTGAACAATATTCCTGCAGAAAAAGAAACTAAAAAAATTCAGATAAAAGTACAAAAACTTTCTTAATTAAAAAGCATCAGAGAATTGATTAATTATGTTCATTAATTAATTATGTTAATTAATTAATTGTGTTAATTAATTGATTAATTAAACCAATGGCAAATAAAGAGACTAAGACTCTAGAGAAGGAAGAACCTCAGAAAAGTAAGCTGCCTTTTCTCTGGATGCGTTTTTTAATTCTAGATCTATGAAAGAGGCTAGCAATTCAAGTTTTCTATGGACAGGAGATCAGAGAAAATGGCACAGCTACTTACAGCCACAGAAGGCTGAGTGACAAAACTGATAGGCTTCACAGAGACAATTTCTTTCAGTATATTAGTTGAATTCTGAAGCTTTATATGATGAGGTGCTAAAAAGCTAAGCCAAAATCCAAGGAAAATAGAACCAGTTTTTCTGCCATCTTATAGGACTAAGAGGATTAAAATTATAGTTTGCAATCTATCAGAGTAAAGAGAGTGAGTACATCAGACTCCACATGCAAAGCCCTAGAGGAATAAGAACAAGTCAGAGATAAACTTGCCCTATCCAAGTGGTGAGGCTGGGATTTAGCTCAGTTGATAGGGCGGTGCTCTACAGTCTCTGAGGTCCCGAGTTTGATTCCCAGCACTGCAAAAACAGGAGAAGGACATCACAATCTACTCCTGAGTCAATCCTGAAACAATCAGCCATTGAAAACCCTAAGACAGTTGCTATGAGTCAGACACAACAACACCTAACAACAACAACAACAACATCTAAGTGGCAATCTAGTCCTGATTCAGCTCATATCTGAAATAGGTTCCAGTAGCCAACCCCTTACTACCTCTCTAACTGGAAAAAGTTAAACACTCTGTGTGGGAATGCACCATAATCGAGAGCTTCCAATATATTATACAAAATAATTGGATTTCAATAAAAAACTTACCAGACATACTGAAAGGCAGGGTCTTATAACCAAAAACCCCAAGAGAAACAACAAAGACAAAAATTAGAAACAGACCACCAGAAAACCATGATACTTGAATTGCAGACAAATATCTTAAAAATCAGTATAAATAACATTCACAAAACATATAAATCAATAGAAAACATTAAATTATGAATAATTTCAATAGTAATTAGAGTCAACTAATCATGTAGAAATTCCAGAACTAAAAATATTGATAATCTGAAATTAAAATCTCAATATATGAGTTTAACAAATATTAGATATAACAGAATACAGTGGTAATAACTGAGATATACATCAACAGAAAATATATAACAGGAATATGAAGAGAAAAATGAATAAGAATACAGAAAAGAGTGTTAGAATGCACAAGGACATAGCAAAAGGCCTAACATACATGTAACCAGACAGAAAAGAGAAAAGGTGGTGCATGTTTGAATATATAATGGCCAAGAATTATCTAAAACTTATTTAAAACATTAACCAATAAATCAAGAAGCTCCAGTATCCCAAGCAGGATAAATAAAGCAAAATATCAAGTCAAATTACAGTAAACTTAACACTCAAGAGAAAAAGTTTACAATCAGGCAAGAAAAAAAATTACATTCAAAGGAGAAATAATTAATTGTACAAAATACCTTCACTAGAAAATATGGAGGCCAGAAATCAATGAAATGATGTTTAAAAAGTATTTAAAATTACTGTCACTCTGGATTCTATACACAATAAAATTATTCTTACAAAAATGGAGATACTAAACCATAGACAGCAAAAAAAATAGATGAAGTAGATCTCATTAAAGTTGAACATTTTGTATATCAAAGTACATTATCAACAAAATGAAAAGTCTACCCACAAAATTGAAGGAAATGCTTATAAATCATATACTCAATAGAAGAATAGTATCCAGAATATACAAAGAATTCCGATAAAAGATCAACAAAATGACCCTTATATTAAAAAGTTGGCACAGACATTTCTCCAAAGGAGATATACAAATGACCAATAAGCATATGAAAAGTATTCAACATCACTCACCTTTAGGAAAATGTGAATAACAGCTACAGTAAGATACCACTTCACAAACTTAGGATGGCAGTTAAAAAAAAAAAAACAGAATGGAAAATAACAAGTGTTTGCAAGGATGTAGGTTCTTAAAATCCTGTCCATTGGCGGCGAGTATATAAAATGGTTTAGCAAATACGACAGTTTGGATATTGCATGTCCCTCAAAGGCCTACACGTTAGAGGTTTGTCCTCAGTTTAATGCTATTGGGAGGTGGTGGAACCTTCGGGAGGTGGGCCCTGATGAAAGGTGCCCTTGAAGGGGACTATAAGACCCAGATCTCTTTCTCTCATATTTTGCTCCCTGGCTTGTGATATAAATGTTTTGTCTTTTTTTTTTTTCAACCACATGCTGTCATCACCCCTGGTAATCCCACCAGAAGCCTTAAGCAATGGGCCACTCAATCACGGACTGGAATATCCAAAACCATGAGTTTATAAATAAACCTTTCCTTTTATAAGTTAATTACCTCAGGTATTTTGTTATAGTAACACAAAGATGACTATACAGCAAATGTGGGGAAAAGTATGACAGTGCCTTTAAAAATGAAACATAGAATTACTCTATTATTCAACAATTTCACTTCTGGGTATATACCAGAAAGAAATGAAACCAGATATTCATATACTAATTTTAATAGCGGCATTACTTTCAGTAGTTAGAAGGTAGAAACAATCCAAAGTTCATCAATGGATGAACAAATAACACAAAAGAATAATCAGCCTTAGAAGAAATTAAATTCTGATATAAACCATAACATGGAAGCACTTTGAAGACATTATGCTAAGAAATGCAAGCTAGACAAAAAGGACAAATATTGTGTGGTTCTACTCATGAGACACCAAGAATACACAAATTCATACAGACAGAAAGTAGCACAGAGATTATCAGGGGCTGAAGAAGGGAGAATATACAGTTATAGCTTAATGGCTATAGAGTTTCAGTTTGGGATAATGAAAAAGTTCTGGACATGGACGATGTTGATTATACAACTGCCCTATCTGCTTTAAAATGTTTAAAATAGTAACTGTTTATATAAAGTTTATTTTACCATAATGTAAAATAATACATTTCATTTATATAAAAGCTGAATTTTTCTCTAGCAGAACTGCACTAACGGGAGTTTTTTAAGAAGAAAGAAATTGATCTGAGACAGGAACACAGAATTGCAGAAAGGAATGAAGATTAACGGTAAAGGATGGAAAAAATGACACTGGCATATTATAAAGTCTGCATTTTAGAAAAGTAGAAAAAACCTGCTCATATATATTTAAGGAATTAGCTTTCATAATCAGCTATTATAAATATCACATTTAATAACAAACATTGGGAGTTTTCCCCCACCCAGAGTTCAGAAACAAAACAATGTTGTAAAAAGTTGCATTGTTTATTTCAAAATAGGTAAGAGACAAGTATCCTGGGGCATGCCTATAATACCAGCAACTCAAGAGACAGAGACAGGAGGATCACAAGTTTGAAGCCAGAAGAGGCATACACAGCTTAGCAAGACCTTGCCTCAAAATTCAAAAAAAAAAAAAAAAAATTAAAACTAGGGTGGAGGACGCAACTTTGTAGTGGAATGTTTGCCTAGCATGTGCAGGATCCTGAGTTCAACACCTCAGTACTGAAAAAAGAGAGAAGAAAGAAAGAAAGAAAGCAGAAAGAAAGGAAGGAAGAAAGGGAGAGAGAGAGAGAAAGAGAGAGAAAGAAAGAAAGAAAGAGGAAGGAAGGAAAGAAGGAAGCAAGGAAAAAAGAGAAAGAATGGAAGAGAGAAGGAAAGAAAAAAGAGGAAGGAAGGGAGGGAGGGAGAGAAGAAGGAAGGAAGGAAGGAAGGAAGGAAGGAAGGAAGGAAGGAAGGAAGGACTACATAAAGTAATAGATATGTTTATACAGTTTATATACTTACGGTGTACCACTATATATTTTATTTGTCAATTATACCTCAATAAAACTAGAAAATTTTAAATAAAAAATTTTAAAGCAGAATATATTCTCTAACACAGTTTGTATGCAACATTTTACTGGCGGTCCCAGCTATTATGATAAAGCAAGAACATATGCATGTGTGGGTGATAATAAAAAGTAAGAAATAAAATTATCACTATTAACAGAAACTATGATTGTGATCATCAAAACCCCCAAAGAATCTATAACTAATGATTAATATTCATAAGAAACTTATAAAGGGTGAATATAAATATACAAGTATATTTCTACATTCCCGAGTACAATAAAAATCTAAAGTCTTAAGGCGATATTCTGAATAACATCAATTGACATTAAACACATATGAATAAATCTAATGGAAGTTGTATACATCCTTCATCTTGAAAACTACAAAACATTGATGAGAAAAACTATAAAAAGATTTGAATAGAGTGATGTTGTTGTTGTTGTTGTTAGGTGCCGCCGAGTCAGTATCCAACTCATAGTGACCCTCACAGGGTTTTCAATGGCTGTTTCGGGATTGCCTTGGGAGTGGATTGCCAAGCCCTTCACCCATTTTTGCAGTTCTGGGAATTGAACTGGGGACCTCAGAGACTGCAGCGCAGTGCTCTTATACCAAAAATCTCAGTACTATAAAGATGCCAATAACCACCAACTTAGTTTATGGATGCCTGCAGCCCTATCAGGGTGACATTCAATCCTATCAGATCTGGGAAGCTAATCAGGGTCAGACCTGATTAATACTTGGATGGGAGTCTGCCCAGGAACACCAGGTGCTGTAGGCTTGGGAGAAGGACCTGGCAACCCACTTCCAAAAGTCAATCCACCATTGAAAACTCCATGAATAGCAGAAAAACACTACAATAGTCTTTCGCCTGTTGCATGTAGGGTTGTTATGAGTCAGACACCGACTCAACAACAACCTAACAACAACACCTAACAACATATACATTATTATAGGTGAATCTAGCAAATAGAATTTTGGATGAAAGAAGTCAAACACAGAATTGTACACAGACGATGATCCCATTTATATGAAAGCAAACTAATCTGTGGCCTCAGAAGTCAAGAAAGTGGTTACCCTTGACATTAAGGAACTGATGATATGGGGCATGATGGAAGATTCTGGATTACTGGTCACATTTTGCTTTTTGATCTGGGTACTGCTTACTTAGACTCAGTAAAAATTCAAAGAGTTATGTACTTATTTGTATACATTACTACCTGTTATAATTCAATTACAATTGTCTCTAAAAGTAAAGAGCCACACAACAGGGATTGTTATTGTTAGGTACCTTCGAGTCAGGTCATAGTGACCCTCATAGGGGTTTAAATGGCTGATTGTTTTGGGATTGTTTTCAGGAATAGACTGCCACATCCTGCTCCCATTTTTGCGTGCTGGGGATCAAACCTGGGTCTTTAAAGAGTGCAGAGGAGGTGCTCTAACAACTGAGCTAAACCCCAGCCCCTCACCAGGGATTGGTAATCTGTAAATCCCCTTATTTAAATCCACAAGCAAATCAAATGAATCTACAGTGAAAGAAGCCAAACTGGCATTGATTTATGTGGAATATTGACAGGGAAATAGAAGAGAAAAGGCTTCTAGGTGTTGGAAATAAACTATCTTGACCTGGTGCTTACATGTGTGTATATATATTTGTAAAAAGTCATTGCATTGTAAAGCTAAGACTGTGCACTACATTGTAATTCAATAAAAAGAAGTTGAGTTACTGTGGGGAATAACCCTAGCCAATCTCATTTATCTTATTGAAAGGCATTGCTTCCTCTTGGCATACTCCTTATACTCAAGAGCTAGGCTTCTGGTTCATTTCTCTGCTCACTGACTAGGTCTCAAAGACAATAAGAATTCGATGAAGAAAGATAAATGGATTCTGTTTACAGGTAAAAGCAGTCAGAGAAAGTTTATTGACTGTCCTAGCAATAAATATAGGGACTAAATAAATACAGGAGCTGTACTAAAATTTATGGAGTAATACTAACATAATAAAAAAAAAACCCTCAAAGATTTTACAGTCTAGTTGGAGAAACACAGCACACTGCAAGATGTACAACAGCTGGAAATCAACATGCAATCAAATTAATACAGTGCCATGAAACTAGCTTTTTCTGAGGTACAGCCAACTCTAAAATATAACTTTTAGTTACCGGTGCACTTATATCCCCTTACTCCACTTCCGTTTCTGCTAGTAATAATACCTTCTTTAGGAATGCATAAAGGTAACTGTAATGAACTTGATGAACTCCAAATGCATTTCTATTTTTTAGAGTGATTTTTTTCAATTGTATGATTGAGAATAAATTCCTGTTCTTTCTGAGTTGGAAAAATACCTATAAATGCTGAGTTATACCTATCATTAAATCTGTGAAGCAAAGCTCTAAATCACTAGTCTGGGAAGAAGCTGGGTTTTATTGTCTGTAGAAGGCTAAGGAGAGGAGAGAAAGAGCCAAGTCACTTCTCTTAAAATGAAAAGGCATTTAGGAGAAGTAGAGACGTAAGATTATAGAAGCCAGACAGAAGCAAGAAGAGTTGCCTGGACACAGCCTCCATGTTGAGCCTGGTCCCATACCCTGGCTCGCTGCCACAGCTCTAGTTAACTCCTGTCATCCCAGAGTCCCATCACATTAAGCATTTGTCTTTGATGGCTTGGGTTTTTTTTGCAATAAACTAGGATGGGTTTGGCAGAACTCTTTGAACTTGCAGCTGCTGCCTGTCTCACAGTAGAAGGGTTTTATCTCCCAATGTGTGAAAGACATGCATGCAGTAAAAAGGAGGCTCCTTTGAACACGTGGTTAAACCTGAAAGACTACTGGTGATAACCCATCTCTCCTCTCCCTTTCCCACCCTAGGACAAGATGGCCAAGACTTCCCACTCAAGGACACTCTGGTGCAAGGAGGCAGGCTCAGACACCATGGACTGGAGATGGCTGTCATTGCCTATACCAACCACTGAGTGTGGTGTCAAGTCTGCACAATGCCTGCAAGCCTGCACAATGCAGGAACTACTAAGTTGCCAGTTGGTGTCAAGGTCAATGTTGGGAAATTAAAGCTTAAGTGAACACAAAACTGAAGGAAGTAGAAGCTGGAAAGTCCTGTCACAGAGCAGAATAACCTGATGGTGCTTCTAGGGCAGTTTTTCTAGTTTGGTCTATGGGATAAATCAACAACCATTTAATTGGTTGTTTTCCTTTTTCATTGTTTTTCATTAGCAAGCCACTTCAGCAGTAATGAGCTTTAAAAACAGCATGTATTGCTGGGCACAGAGGTGCACACCTGTAATTCCAGGGACTCAGGAGGCTGAGGCACGAGGATCACAAATTCAAGGCCAGAGGCAGCCTGTGCAACTTAAAAGGACTCTGTCTCAAAATAAAAAATAAAAAAGTGGCTGAGGTTGAGAATCAGTGGTAGAGCTCTTGCCCTAACATGCCCCAAGAACCAGTTTGAACCCTGCAGAATCACACACACACACACACACACACACACACACACACACACACACACAATCTAAGAACATGTCAGCATCTAGTTTAATTGTATCTATTTGTGAACACTTTGTTCCAAAATGATGATCAAATAAATGCATTTGTAGAAGCTGGAATATATCACTCTGTGGCATATCTGATGACAATGCTTTCTAAATTGGCTTTATTTATTTTTCAATACTAGATTTTCTTTGCATGTGAAAAAATAGTGAGATTATAGCTACTAATGCAATGGTTCCATTAACAGAAAAACTTAGCAAACAGTGAAATGAGGCCAGTGTTATTTCATTGTCATTAGATGCCTCAGTGGAAAATTAATGAAGTTAATTCCAATAATCAATTGTTTTTCACCTAACTCACAGAAGCAAAGTACAAGTTTTGGTAGATGATTCAGTCAAAGATGAAAAATCCAGTACTATTGTGAATACTATTGTAAATTTAATTTAAAATTTCAATATTAGGGACAAATTTTCATGTGTGATTCTTTCTCTACAGTGATAATATGAATACAATTTTGGTGGAGCACAATGTCATGATAAAAATTATATTCTTATTAAATTAAGAAATCTATAGAGCAGGAAATACCTAGGATTGGTTGTGTGGTGCGCACGAACATTAACTGCAAATGAGCTGCAGGAATAGAACTAGAAGCTATAGATGTCAAAATATACAAAGATTTTGTTCTGTATACACAGTAAAAACAATGACCTGTGAATATTTTGTGATAAAAATAAAAACAGGATTTTTAAATATACTTACATGTTTTAACCAATAATAATATGGATTTTAAAAATCTTCAAACCTTGGAAGAATTTCTTTTTATGTTGACCTAAGTATCTTGCAATGACATTGAATGTTTTCTAAAGTACTAAATTTTGGTTACATTTTGTTGAAAATCAGCCATGAATCTTTAATCAAGCTGTTCTGTGACTAGCATCTTGAAAAACTTCAACTTATGGAGATAGTCATTGAGATTTATCCTGATAACATTTGGGAAGAATTGGAAAAATTAAACAATGAGAACTTAAAAGAATGCAAAATTAAAGCTAAAATTAAGTTAAATTAACCAAAATTAAAAACTGAAAATAAATAACTATGCTTTGGAATATGTCGATCAATAGGAAGAATTCGATGGAGCTTACTTTTAAAGATAATAAATGTGTTTCCTGAACCACATGGAATGAAAATCAGAAGGTTTTTGTTCTGAAATATCTAGTTTACAAAACTGAAAAATAAAAACAATGTATGTGTGTATGGAAATATTACAGTGAGCCCCATTTATTTCATAACTGATATGTCTTAATTCTAGTGTGGCATCCCATCCTGTCAGATCTCAGAAGCCAAGCAGAGTGAGGCCTGGTTAGTACTTCAATGGGGATAGTCTGCGAATACCAGGTGCTGTAGGCTTAGGAGAAGAACCTGGCAGCCCACTTCTAAAAAACAATCAGCCATTGAAAACTCTTTGAACAGCAGAGAAGCACTGACAATAGTGCCAGGCATGGCACAGTGTCAGGGAGTGTTTCATCTGTTGTACATGGAGTCACTATGACTCAGACATAACTGGAAGGCACCTAACAGCAAGGTCTTAATTATAATAAAAATAAATGAATAAATAAAATTGTAAGTAGGCAGCGTATCTGTTATTGTTGTTGTTAGATGCCATTGAGTCAATATCTGACTCATAGAGACCCTACTTACAACAGGCAAAACACTATTGTCAGTGCTTCTCTGCTATTCATAGGGTTTTCAATGGTGGAGACAACATATTTACTCAGTTTTATGTTGTAAAAATATTTACAGAAGCAAAGTCACCCAACTAAATTCAAAATGACTGTACAATGAAAATGAGAAGAAATATTTACACATTTTGGTATGAAAAATTAGTAATAAAGATACCCCCTTATTAACAGAAGTTACTTTGTGCTTACCAGGCACATCAGCAACTGTGGACAGTGTTTTTTAAATTGAAAATTGAGTTAAAAGTATCTCTGAATCATACTTATTAAGAGTCAATTAACGGTATCAATGTATTACATTATTAGTCATAAGATGAAACATACAAGTTTCATTATTTATGAAAACTAGAATCAAAACATATTGAAAAATACATTCTTTAGAAAATATAAGTGATAGAATAGAAAAATCGATAAAGCTAAAGGTATAGGTATACAAGTAAAGCTAAGAAACTGATTAAAGTGCCCTAACATGTACCAAGAAAAATTATTTTACTTATGCTTTTTTCTTTCTTTTTCTTTCCTCCTTCCTTCCTTCCTTTCTTTTTTTTTTTCTTTCCTTCTCTCTCTTTCTGTACTGAAAGAGTTGAACCCAGGGCCTTACTCATTCTCTACCACTGAGCCACTGAGTTGCACCTCTCTTCCTTTTTATTTATTTATTTTTAAATTTTAAGACAAGGTTATGAGGCTGTCTCAGGCCTTGAACTTTTGATCTTCCCGCCTCAGCTTCCCAAGATGTTAGAATTACAGGGATGCACTGCTTATGCTATTTCTTAAAATTTAGATAATTGTATTTAGATTTTTTAGGAATTTTACTGCAGCATACACAGATCTCTGCCATTTTTCTTTGTGAGAGAATTTTATTTTTGAAAATAATATTTGATAAGGCCATTTTATCAGTTAGTCAATACTATAGAATTAGTTTGGGTCCATAAATCAATGTCAAAAATGACATAATTTCAAATTGTTATCCTCTTTCAGTTTCAAAATTTTCTCCTACAAATTATGTGCTCACCTTACTCATGAGCAAAAATAACTCAAAAGACAAGCAAACTGTTCATGGAAGAAGAGTAAAGGGAGCACAATTTAGAGTTGCTTTTGTTGTTAGCTGCCATCAAGTAGGGTCCAACTCATAGCAACCCTATGTACAACACAATCAAACACTACCCAACACTGTGTCATGCCCAGCACTATGTCAGTGTTTCTCTGCTATTCATAGGGTCTTTTTCTCTCTTTATTGGTAAATGTTGGTGGGGTACAGAGTAATACAGCATTGGCTTTTTCCATTATGTAACTATTACATTACTTTTGGTTACACTTTTATCAACTTACAATGTTTATGGAATCTTTTGGCTAATATGTAGTAAAACTCCTATATATATTTGGGTTATATTCCCCTACTTTTCCCATGTTCTCATGAAGTTGAGTTACTTACATTGAGATTAACTTCTCCCCCTTTAGCCCTCTACTTTGATTCTCCTCCCTATCTCTCCTTTAGCAGCCTTTGCTTCCCTTTGCTAGTTCCCTCCCTCTTTCTTTCTACACTTTATATTGTCCCTTCATTGCTAAGTTTAATTATGCATTTTTATATATCAATTTATGTATAGGATTTTTTCTTTCTTTAAGTAAAATTCGGCTCCCACATATAAGTGAGAACATAATTCATAGGGGTTTCAATGTCTGATTGTTTTGGGAGTGGGCTGTCAGGTCCTTCCAAGCCTATAGCACCTGGTATTCCCAGGAAAGGATTAACCAGGCCTGACCCTACTTAGCTTCCAAGATCAAATGGGATTGAACACCAGAGTAGTATGGCTATAGACACAATTAGAGAGTAGACATTATTTTGCTATTATTTTATGTCACAGGAAATTGAAATCAAACCACTTAGCTGGTTCACTGCAAGGGTTTCCAGCCCCAAGGTGAGATGTAAACATAGGCTTGTCTTATTACAAGCTTTCTCTATAACATATTCTCTCATACAAAGTTTGTACATGAACTCTGAGCTGCTTCACTACCTTTGTTTTCCCTGGGATGCTATGGAGAATCATTAACCACCAATGATGAATAAACTCCAATTACAATTTGCTACATAGAGTTGTTGGTGGGCAATTCAGCAGTCCAATGGCAAATCAATACCTATGGTTAAGGACTTCTGATTTTTGACCAGGGGCACATATTTAAAACATTCTGATATTCATAGCAGACCAATTTTTGTGTGTGGTAATAGGGGGCTTGACTCTGTGGATCATAACAAATTATAGATAACACTGTGAATAATGGGAATACCAGAGCACTTAATTGTACTCATGAGGAATTTGTACATGGACAAGGAGGCAGTTGTTTGAACAGAAAAAGGAATCACTGCATGGTTTAAAGTCAAGAAAGGTGTTCACCAAGGCTGTATCCTATCACCATACCTCTTTAATCTCTATTCTGAGAAAATAATCTAAGAAGTTGGACTTTATGAAGAACAATGTGGCATCATGATTGGAAGAAGACTCACTAACAACCTACATTATGCAGGTGACACAACTCTGCTTGCTGAAAGTGAAGAGGATTTGAAACATTTACTGAACAAGATTAAAAACTACAGCCTTCAGTATGGATTGCTCCTCAACATCAACAAAACAAAAATCCTTACAACTAGGTCAGTACACAACTTCATAATAAATGGAGAGAAGTTTGAGGTTGCCCAAGATTTTGCTTTACAATCAACACCCACAGAAGTAGCAGTCAAGAAATCAAAAGACACATTGCATTGATAAAAGTTGTCGTAAAAGACCTCTTTAAAGTGCTAAAAAGTAAAGATGTCACATTAAAGATAGGTATGTCTGACTCAGGGCTGGGATTTAGCTCAGTGGGTAGAGCACTGCGCTGCAGTCTCTGAGGCCCCGAGTTCAATTCCCAGCACCGCAAAAATGGGAGAAGGGCCTGGCAATCCATTCCCAAGGCAATCCCAAAGCACTCAGCCATTGAAAACCCTATAAAGGTCACTATGAGTTGGATATCGACTCGACGGCACCTAACAACAACAACAACATGTCTGACTCATGGCATGGTGTTTTCTGTAGCATCATATGCTTTTGAAAGTTGGGCATTGAGTAAGGGAGACAGAAGAAGAATTGGTGCTTTTGAATTATGGTGCTGGAGATGAATATGGAATATACCATGGACTATCAAAAGAACCAACAGATCTGTCCTAGAACAAATGCAACCAGAGTGCTTCTTGGAAGCAAGGATGGCTAGAATGCATCTTAGGTATTTTGGACATGTAGTCAGGAAGGACCAATCCTTGGAGAAAGACATCAGATTTGGGAGAATGGCAGGTCAATCTAATAAAGGAAGACCCTGAACTAGGTGGATTGATACAGTGGCTGCCACAATGGACTTAAACATGAAAAAGTTCATGTGCCTGTCACAGTGAGGGGAGTGTTTTGTCTGCCACAATGGACTTAAACATGAAAAAGTTCATGTGCCTGTCACAGTGAGGGGAGTGTTTTGTTCTGTTGTACATAAGGTTGTTATGAATCTGACCCAATTCAGTAGTTAGTACCTAAAAGCAACAGATCCTGCCAGATAATCAACATGCTTCATGGTAGTACTTGAGGTTGTCTTTCACTAGATTAAGAGATTCTTCAAAGCAGAGCAGGCAATGTGTTCACCAAGTAATCAGAGAACCTCGCATTATATCTCATATAAAATAATGTATATATGCTTGGTAATTACTGAACATCTACTATATGTCGAGCACTATTATATGCACTCTACAAACAGGAGGAGATTTAAGCTTCACCAAAGCTCTTTGACTTTATCCCCCAGAGACACTGAGGTTTTCACAAGTGGCCCAAAAACATACAGCAGAAACCACTATCTGTCACTGGTGTAACCACCTGATCCATGCCACCTATGCATTTATTGGCTGTCTCTTCTCGTGAATGATGGATGAATATTACAAACTCTCTTCACAAAAGATAGAATCATCCAGAATAATGGCTACCTTTGCTGATGTGAGAGAATTATTTAGGATGGAGTATGATATAACCTCAAGAATAAGACTGGAATAATCTGAGTCTTTGTTCCTTTAGTGGCAAAGGAGACTTTATTTTGGTATAAGTGGAAGTTAAAAAGAAAAAAAGTAACAATGAAATCATAGCTCCAAATCCTAAAAAGATTTGGTAACCAACTGTGACATCAAATTGCCTATGAAATCCTAGCATCATCCTATACTACCCCACTGGAGTGTGTCCCCAGCCAGGCTTTATCTCATCCCTGGAAGTCCAGGAATTTTTCATCAATGAATTGTTAGAAATACTGCTAGATGTCATGTCTTTGTTGAGTTGAAATCTGCCTTCATGTTGGTCCTATTTCTACCTTCCAGAGATGACAATAGCAAGCCATAGCTGTCTTCCACATGTCTGTTCCTCCACAGTTGAAGGTAGCTAGGGCAGTAACTTCTCTACTCTTCAAACTCAACACCCCTGGTTCCTTCAACTGCTCCTCTGGTGACTTTGTTGCCAGGCCCTATATCACTCAGATTGATCTCCTCTGGAAACAGCTGTTAAAAGTCAGACTAGGTGAAAGTCACAGTCAAGCTCAACTGACTAAAAAAAAATTCAAGCTCCTGAAACTCATCTACTATTTCTTGATCCCTAGAGAGAAATCCTTTCACTGCACTAAGAAGCGCTAAGTATTGTTAGAGTGAAAGTAGTAATGGAAAAATAAAACCTGGGCATACTGGCACATGCTTGTAATCCCAGTACTCAGAAGACTGAGGCTGGAGGATCTCAAGTTTGAGGCCAGCCTGGGCTACATAGGGAGTCCTCATCCCCCCAAAATCACCAAATCTCCCCTAAAAAATGAAAAGAAAAAGAAAACAGAAAAACTTACAATATTACTATTGTTCATAGTAAACAGTGAAATTACTCATGATTTCCTGGATTTGTGGATTGCTTAGAGATCAAGCTTGTTTTATGGAGTTACCAACAGGGATTTGGAAATAATTAAAATGGTATTAAATAACATGAAAAAATGCTCACAACTGAACATTTAAAAAGTACAAAATTATAGATAATGGAGGAAAACAATTATGTGTGTGTGGGTCAGGCATAGAAAAAATTTAAAGCAAGTCTTATAGAAGGCTATGGATGACTTCCTTTTTTCAAAATTTTCTAAGTTCTTTAGAGTGACAATGCATTGCTTCTGGTAAACAGCTGGTAAACAGAACTTCAAAAAACATTCATATCAAATGTTTCTGCCTAAATTAAAAGATAAATTTAATAAACATGGCTGTAAAGGTAAGATATGTGAGTGTGTATGGGGGAGAGAGAGAGACAGAGACAGAGACAGAGAAAGGGAGGGGGAAGAGGGAGAGGGAGAGGGTGAGGGAACAGACATCAAGAAATGTCATTTTGGGAAGCAATAATTGAAGCTGCCAAGGAAGTACATAAAGCTTTGGAGACTGGGCTTCATGTTCTGTCCATATTTAGAGAGCGACAGAAACAAATGCTATGAAAAAAGATGGAGAGGATTAGCAACTGGCTAGCAGCAAAAACATCACATAACAAGGCAGAGAAATTACAAGAGCTAAATATACTGACTGCCACATGTCTGTCAGTTTGTTGAACTGTGGGGACTTGTGAGCTGCGTTGATGCTGAAAGCTATGCCATAGGTATTACTGATACCACCTGGGCCATCATGGTGGACAGGTTTCAGTTGAGCCTCCAGACTAACACAAACTAGGGAGAAGGACCTGGTAGCCCACTCCTGAAAAAAAATTGCCATTAAGAACCTTATGAATAGCAGAGAAACACTATCAGATACAGTGCAGGAAAACGAGCCCCCGCCCCAGGTTGGAAGGCACTCAAAAGATGATGGGGGAAGAGTTGCAGCCTCAAAGTAGAGTCAAGCTTAATGATAATAATGGAGTAAAAGCCCCTGGGACTTCCTTTTGCTAATGAGGCATGACTCAAAATAAGAAGAAACAACTGTAAACATCCATCAATAACTGGAGTATGGAATGTATGTAGTATAAATTTAGGAAAATTAGAAATCACTAAAATGAAATGCAGCACATAAACATTGAAATTCTAGACATCAGTGAGCTAAAATGGACTGCTTTTGGCCATTTTGAATCAGATAATGATATAGCCTACTATGCTGGGAATGATAAAAATGGGGTTTCACTCATGATCAAAAAAGACATTTCAAGATTTGTCCTAAAGTACAGTGTAGTCAGTTATAGAATAACATCCATACACTCACAAAGAAGGCCAGTCAATATGACTATTATTCAAATTTATGCAACCACCACTATGTCCACAAATGAAGAAAGGGAAAACTTTTACCAGCTTTTTCAATCTGAATTAGATGTAACATACAATCAGGATTGTAATGCAAAAGTTGGAAATAAAGAAAGAGCCTTAGTAGTTGGAAAATACAGCCTTGGTGACAGAAACCATGCTGGAGATTACATAATAGAATTTTGTCAGACCAATGAATTTTCATTGCAAATACATTTTTCACCAACATAAACAGCAACTGTACACATGGAATTCACTAGATAGAACACATAGAATCAATTTGATGATATTTGTGGAGAGATGATGGAAAACTTCACTATCAGAGGCCAGAAAAATACCAGATGCTGATTGTGGATTCAACCATCAATTGCTCATATGCAAGTTCAAATTAAGCTAACAAAAATTAGAACAAGTGTATGAGAGCCAAGGTAGGACATTGAGTATATCCTATCTGAGTTCAGAGATTGTCTCAAGAACAAGTCTGATACATTAGATACTAATGGTCATAGACCAGACAAGTTGTGGCATGACATCAAAGACATCATTCATGAAGAAAGCAAAAGGATATTAAAAAAGAAAGTAAAAAAAGAAAAGACCAAATGACATGTCACAAGAGACTCTGAAACTTGCCCTTGAATGTCAAGTAGCTAAAGTTAAATGAAAATATGACAAGTTTAACGAACTAAACAGAAGATTTCAAAGGGCAGCACTAGAAGACAAAATCAAATATTATAATGACATCTTCAAAGAGCTGGGGACAGAAAACCAAAAGGGAAGAACATACTCTGTTTTTCTCAAACTTAAGGAATTAAAGAAAAAATTCAAATCTCAAGTGGAAATAGTGAAGGATTCTACAGGGAAGATGAAGGAAATGTCAAAAAAAGGAAAATGTCAAAAAAAGATGGCAAGAATACCCAAAGTCATTATACAAAAAAGAATTGGTGGATGACCAGCCATTTAAAGAGGTTTCATATGATCAGGAACCAATGGTATTGAAGGGTGAAGTGGAAGCTGCCTTGAAGGCATTGGTGAAATAGAGGGCTCCAGGAATTGATGTAATACCAATTGAAATATTTCAACAAACAGATACAGCACTGGAGGTGCTCACTTGTGTATGCCAAGAGATTTTGAAAAGAGCTACCTGGACTACTGATGAAGAAATCTGTATTGGTGCTGATTTCCAAGAAAGGGGATCCAACCAAATGTGGAAACTATCAAATGGTATCATGAATGTCACACACCAAGTAAAATTTTGCTAAAGATTACTCAAAAGTGACTGCAACAGAGAACTGCCAGAAAATCAAGCCAGATTTAGAAGAGGACGTGGAACCAGAGACATCGTTGCTGATGTCAGATGGATGTTGGCCAAAAGCAAAGAATACCATAAATATGTTTATCTATTTTATTAACTGTGCAAAGGCATTTCACTGTGTGGATCACAACAAATTAAGGATAACATTGCAAAAAATAGGAGTACCAGGACATTTCTTTGTACTCATGAGGGATCTATACACGGACCAGGAGGCAGTTGTTCAAACAGAACAAGGAAACACTTTTTGGCTTAAAGTTAGAAAAGGTGTGTGACAGGCCTATATCTTTTCACCATACCTCCTCAATCTCTATGCTGAGAAAATAATCCAAGAAGCTGGACTATATGAAGAAGAACATGGCATCAGACTTGGAGGAAGTCTCATTAATAATCTGTGTTTTGCAGATGACACAAATTTGCTTGCTGAAACTAAAGATGATTTGAAACATTAATGATGAAGATCAAAGATCACAGCCTTCAGTATGCATTATGCCTCAACACTAAGAAAACAGAAATGCTTACAACTGGGATAGTAAGCAATGTCATGGATAAATGGAGAAAAGTTGAGGTTGTGCAAGATTTTGCTTAACTTGTTTCCACAATCAATACCCACAGAAGCAGCAGTCAAGAAACCAAAAGACACATTGCTTTGGGAAAAGCTGTTTCCAAAGACCTCTCTAAAGTGTTGAAAAATAAAAGCAATGATGTCTTGTTGAAGACAAAGGTGCGCCTGACTCATGCCATGTATTTTCAATTGCATCACATGGTTATGAAAGTTGGACACTGAGCAAGGGATACAGGAGAAGAATTGATGCTTTTGAGGTATGGTGTGGGAGAATAATATTAACTATACCATGGATTGCCAAAAGAACCAACAGATCTGTCCTAGATGAAGTGCAATCAGACTGCTTCTTGGAAGCAAGGATGGCTAGACTGTGCCAGACGTATTTTGGACATGTAGTCAGGTAGGACCAATCCCTGGAGAAGGCTATCATGTTTGGGAGAGTGGCTGGTCAATGAATTAAAGGAAGACCCTCAACTAGAATTGGCACAGTGTATGCAACAAAGGGTTTAAACTTTAAAAAGATCATACACATGGCAAGTGTGGGGAAGTGTTTCTTTCTGTTGTACGTAGGGTCACTAAGAATCAGACCCGACTCATCAGCACCTAACGACAACATGCTGAGAAAGCAAGTCACTGGTGTGATGTAGCCATCACACCCAGAGCAGGGGGAAGTGCAGGATGAGGGGATGAAAGAGGTGAGAATGTGGCTGATTTCTCCTTTGACTCTCAAAGTTATAAAAGGTTTTACTGTTGTTGAAGTAAAAGAAACATATCAAGGATCATATCTGATACATTTTAACTTGAGCAACTAAATCACTAATAAAAATTTTTAAGGCCAATTCAAATCTGTATAAAAGAAGAGTCATAAATTTAAGCCACAAACTCAGAATTCTAGAAAGAGTAAAAGGTCTTTTTATCTTTCTTTTCATGTTCTTTTATTACTTTTAGAAACAAGATATATATATTGAGTCAGTCTTCTGTGAACCCACCATGCCAAAATCATTTTTCAATTCATTTAAAATAAAATGTAATTACAAATAAACCCCCAAACAAGTTATAAAGAGGCTTTATTTTTTTTGTAATGCATTAAATGTGAGTATTAGCAAATAAGCCTGACAGTGTAGTCTGAGCTGTTTTTCCATTCAATAAATAACTGAGTGTTTGCTGAGTGTCAGTCCTGGGGATATAACAAGTGAACAACGAGACAAAACAAAGCTCTTATAGTAAGATTTAGACTCAAGGCTGGGGGAAAGGGCAGTGGTAGATAGACAATGACCATGTAGCATGCCAGGTCATTGTCATTGCTACTAAGAAACCCAAGCTGAGTAAGGGAGAGAGAGTTAAACGTAAGGCAGAGAAAGCTTCATGACATTTGAGTACAGATTTGGGAGTGGTAGAGAATGAGTAGTGAGTTCATTGGGAGGTGGCAGATAATAGAACCGTTGGCAACATCTTTGGCTTAGCCCTCCATGAGTTACAACTCCACCTCATAGAGGATTTGAGTCAAAGATTGGCTTGACATTTCTTTGAAAGGGTCATCTTGGCATCTGTATGAAGAATCCACTATATGTAAGGGAGCAGCAATGGTGGAACTGGGAAGGCTGATCAGGAAGCTGTCACTGATCTCAAGGCAGAGGATGGTGGGGTCCTGAGCCAGGTTATAGTGGCAGTGATAGTGGTGGTGACTGATAGTTGGAGTCTGGCTACCTTTAGGTGGTAAAGCCAGCAGGATTAGCTAATCAATTGAATTTAGATGTGTGATAGAGCATCTACCTTCAACATTTAGAGAATGGAGTTGTCATTCACTCAATTTGGAAGACTGTGAAATAACAGGTTTCAGAAGAGATGGTTTATTAGTTCCTATGGCTGGTGTAACAAATTAGCATAAACCAGGAGGCCCAAAAGCACTGAAAATTTATTCTCTTGTGGTTTTGAAGGCCAGAAGTCTGGAATCATGGTGTTGGTGGTGCACAGTCATTCCAAAGCCTCTGGGGAAGAGCCTTGCCACTTCTAGCTTCTGGCGGCCCCTGGCATTCTTTGGCTTATAGCACTTAGCTCCATGTCTTACCTTGCTCTTCACATAGCCTTTTCCCATGTATTTGTATTCTCCTTTTCTCTCTCTAATAAGTATACCTGTCATTGGATTTAGTGCCCATCCTAACCCAAGATAATCTCATCTTGAGATCCTAACCTTAACTACATATTCAAGGACCTTCATGTCAAATAAGATCACATTCTGATATTCCAGTGGGGGACTTTAGGGGGACACCATTCACCAATCATAGCAGCAAAGGAGTTCTACTTAGACATGCAACATTTAACATATCTCTAGTTAGCCTAACAGAGACACTAAATAGACTGTTTAATTTATGTTTCATGTTCAAGAGAAAAATTTGGAAAAGAAATAAAAACTTGAGAGTCACCAATATATAAATGCTATATTTCTGTTGCAGTATATTTTTACCAAAGTTTCTGGACCAAGTATTTATTTATCTAAATATAAATCCAAAGTACATTTTACTAACTCCTCAAAGTAAAATGTTTTCTTACAAACTAAGTCCAGAAAAACAAGAGGCTAAGCAAATTAATAAATAGGATACATTACATTTGAAAGCCTCTATACTGAAAGATAGTGTTTTATGAAACTAGAATCTTTATGTCTTCTGTTTGGAACCATTAAATAAAGAAAAGGACATTGTGAAATCAATGCTGTACATACTCTTGGGCCAAAAAATGTGTGTTATGTAGCATAATAAATTTTCTAGTATTCCAGTGTCATTAAGTCATGTTCTAGATTCATACTGCTAACATTTCATCTCCCATCACTGATCTCTTAAAAGAAGCAAATTAAAACTGAGAGTGAACCCCCTAACTTAGCCTTACGGGAATCTGTACTAGGAATATATTGTCTTCTTATTGATGTTGCTGTCAGATCGGGTCTGACTCATTGTGACCCTCATAGGGTGTTCAATGCCTGATTATTTTGAGATTGCTTTGGGAGTGGACTAGGAAAATATAGAAAATTGCAAAACCAAATCTTCCCTTTTCAACAGTAAAGTAATCACAGAGTTAAGTAGGAAAAAACGTATTCATATAAGAAGCAGCAAAATTATTATCAGCCTGAGGCTCAAACTCTTTTCATTCATCAAACAGTATGGTGTACAAAATGTTACCATGGAAATCATCCTTAGGTTTCTATTATCATAGCACCTAAATAGTGTAAAGTTAGACAGTATTAGAGCTTGTGATGAGGATAATTTAGTTTTCTTTAGCAACATTATAAGTCCTTTAGTATCCTATAGTGTTTCAAGGGAACCACTATGAGCATCGGTTACCATCTTAATGAAATACAGAGACAATGATTTATAGGTCAGTGTGGAACTGTAAGAGTTTTCTGCATATTGCCTGAGATAGATATTATGATTTCAAAATGAATCTTCACCCTGAAAGATTTTTTTTCCTAAAGTAAAAGATTCTGGAAAAAGAATAATTGACTACTTCCCATGCTTCTTTAGCATAATACCAGAACTCTGCATTCCTTCTGCTAGGGTCAACAAGCAGATGGAACCCCCCGAAAGGAGCAATGGAGTTTTTTCATAGCCCTCCATGGGGCAGGGGCTGGTCTGAAGGAGGGAATAAAAGAGACATCAACATCCTAGTGACAGGGTACTAGAAGAACTTGGCTCTCAAAGATCCTTGGACTCTGCAGAGGAGGCGGACATCCAGAGAATAAAGGCACCAGGTCTTCCTGTCTATTGAGCAATTGGTCTGAATCTTCTCCCAGTACTGAGAGGGGAAAAGGAAATTTAGAAACAGGGAAGATAGGCTTCCTAATGGTGCCTCTGCAGGAACAGCTCGACTGCGCCCTGAAGGCACTTTTTTCCTCTTATTCCTACATTGAGTCCTTCTAGTTAGAACTGAACTTGGATCACCAAGTAACAGTCATATAGCCAAAGAGTTTTGTCAGCCATAGAGAAGAGCAACAAACAGAATGCCTGAACTTGCCCCTCAGGAGATAGAGCCACTGAAAAGACATAAAATGACTTAAGTGACAACATAATAAGAGTACTAACAGCAGATGAAGATAAGAAAAAAGGACTTCCTGGGACAAACAAAAAATCTTTAACTTTTGGAAGTTTTTTATTAGTAAATATATTGAGACAGTTACTACTAAGATTTAAAATGTTCATCTCAAAAATCAAATGGAAGAGGTATAGAGACAGAAATCATTAAGGAAAATAGAGAAGACAGGAAGGAGAGAACCAGGAGACCTATTGAAAAAAGGAACAGATACAGAAAACCCAGTAACTAAACCAGTCACATAAGTAAACTCTTGTCAGAAGAAAGACTGAAAGTCCAAATGTTTTTGATGAGAAAATAGACACATCTTTAGTAGGCATATCCACTAAAATTTGAAAAGTCAAAAAGTAAAATAGATAATCTTGTCAATTTCCAGACAGAAATTATAACAACAAAAATAATAAGACAACAAATACAATATAACAATAAGACTCCATCAGACTTCTCATCTGTAACAATTAAAACCCAGAGGACAATGAAATAATCCTACAGATCACTAACAGAAAATGACTGCAAAATCAATATATCTTTATCCTTCATAGTGAAAAATGATGTCAAGGATTCAAGAAATGTAGCAGCCAAATACTACATTTGAGGAAAATTCTTGAGAAACCATTCTAACACACAGCAAGTGAATCACAACAGCGAGATCAAGAAAGAAATGGTGAGAGGAGCATAAGTGGTACTAATCTAAGAATCTCTATAAAAAGGAAGACAGTACATGAAAGAGAGAACAAAGGAAAGAAGGAAGGAAGGGAAGAAGGCAGGATGAAAGAGAGAACAAATTGTAGATTGTCTTGAAATTGTAATATGAGTGTTAACACTGTAAGCAGTTACATGATAACAAATTTGAATTCTAAAGGAAATGGTTCCAATTCGAGAAAACCAAACATACCAAAGAACAGACCTAATGCTATAAAAATATCTTTATAGAAATCAACTCCCATACCTAATAAGCAAACTTTTCTCATAAAACTGAGTTCATCATTTACTCACGTAACTTGATTCTCTGACTCTTCAATCAATGAAAGACAGGAAAAGTACAGTTTTCCTGAGGTATTTCCTGTGTTTTCCCCTACTGAGGGTGCTTCCACAATGGAAATGGTATCTCCCAGGAATCCATGTGCTGTTGTCCCCTCCCACTAGTAAGGACAGTTCCCAGTACATGGGTACCAAGTATTAACAGATCTGAGCTACTAGAAAACACCATTTTGGGGTCCTGGAGACAGAAGCCATGGTCTTGGGCATGCTAGTCAAGCATTCTACCACTGAGCTATATCCCCAGCCCAGGAAACGCTTGCTGTTTCCCACAAAAGTTAGCCTCCAGGCAAAGCTGCCTGGGTTTCTAGTTGTTAAAAAACTGTGTGCTTTGGAATCAGAGACATAAGGACAAAGTCCTCATATCTTTCTATAGGAGGGTCACCATGTCTCTGGTGACTGTATTTGTCTACGTAGTTCCATTGGCTTTGTAGTTATTGGATAATCCAGCCAGATTCTAGCAATATATTGGCTATTTATTTTTCATTACTTTGCTGTATTTTATTGAGAAGGTGGGAGCTGTGCAGGGATTTCCAACCAAGCCCCATCTTATACTTTATTCTTTGTTGTCTTTTTTAAATGACTGCAAAGATAGCCCTAGGCTAATAACTCAAAATATACAAAGTTGTCTAAATGTTTATAAGATTTCTATCAAAGAAAATAGCATTTCACCCCTAGGCTTAATAGAAAAGAACAACCTAACTGTCATAGAAAAAGTGCAATAGATTATGATGTAAACTTCTCTAATCTCATGAGTGAATTAGTTTTGTGATGTGCTAAACCAAGATGGAAATTAAAATGACCTGCATCTTGAATCAATAATGACAACAAGAATGACATACTTTCTTTCATTTTCTCCAAATATAACCTTGGAGTTAGGCACTGCTTTCAAATTTAAACTCAAGAGCCCTTGGAGGGAAGCTGGCACTCCATGGCTAGTTATGGACACACATTAATTAATTATTCATGTGGGACACAAGGTGGCCTACTCCACAGAGGTATTCCATGCACCACACAGATCATGTGTACAGTTCCTAAAACTCTCAGGCAACTAGGAATTCCAGATATGGCTGCTGAGAGAACTTGCTTCTGAGCAACTTTACCTGGAACTCCTTACCTGAATATTGACTCAGATGGCCTGAAAGTTGCCCGGGTCTTCTTTACTGAAGAAAATAAAACTTACAAAACATTGAGAGAATCAAATAATATCTCTAATTTTAGTTCTGGGTTGACCTTAAAGGAAGCGATAGCCAATGTTCTCCCATCACAAAATTACTGAAGCCAGGAAATTTGACACTAGGAATTTAATCATTAGCTTGGTGAAAATGCAGTAGGCTACTAGGTCTGGAGGTCAGAAGGAAGCCTGGGCGCCATTCTGACAATAACTTTGCAGTTGCTTCATGGGGTGTAAAGGGCAAAGCCAGGAAAAGCTGACTTCTAATAAAGATTCTGTAGTATTACATTCAAAGCATATTTGAAAGAAGATGTGCAATATTAGTGTTCAAAGTTTAGATGGTTCTTTTGTTCAACTTTCCAGATGTCAGATGCTATACAGCTATGTTGTTGTTGTTAGGTGTCATTGAGTCGTGTCAATGGCATATTGTTTTGGCATTGCCTTGGTAGTGGGTTGCTACGTCCTTCTCCCATTTTTGCGGTGCTGGGAATCAAACTTGGGACCTCAGAGACGGCAGAGCGGTGCTCTACCAACTGAGCTAAATCCCAGCCCAAACTATGAGTAATTTGCCAACTTTAACTTCCATTGAAAACCCTATGAGGGTCACTATGAGTTGGATACTGACTCGATGGCACCTAACAACAACAACAACAACAACAACAACAATAACAACAACAACTTCTTGTTGTTAGGTGCGGTCAAGTCGGTATCTGACTCATAGTGACCCTCATAGGGTTTTCAATGGCTGACTGTTTCGGGATTGCCTTGGGAGTGAATTGCCAGGTCCTTCTCCCACTCTTGCAGTGCTGGGAATTGAACTCGGACCTCAGAGACTGCAGTGCAGCACTCTACCAACTGAGCTAAATCCCAGCCCATACAGCTATAGTTGAGTATATTAAGTCAAACTTATAAAAAAGAATGTGTTCAGTTTATGAATTATTTACAGTATCTGCACCTTATCTGGCATAGAATTTTTTCAAAATGAATTTTTGTCTTGTTGAAATACATAAAGAAAATACATTTCATCTTTTTATACAATATCAATGCTGAGCTTTGATTTAGCTACATTTTTTTAAAAAGTCATTGTATTGAAGCTCCTTAAAGAATTTAATGAGTGGGCCACTGTGCTTGAGTGAAATCTACTAGAACTTTTGAGGGAATATTTTCTTTTCTCTGTATTGCATAATCATAGAAAGACAATTCAAGATAAACAGGATTTCATAAAGCTTTCCTTGCATGGAGGAAGAAAGGATTTCCAAAATGCCTTTGGAAAATAATGTCATGGAGATTCAACCACATGTTTCAAAAAAAGAAATCTTTACTAATATCTTGAACAGGAGAAAAACTACCCTATGAGTCAGTGTTTAAAATTAGGGCTAGTTAAAAAGGTCCGGCCAAGTGAACTTTTCAGCACCATATATGTTTCTTCACCTGGTATTGAAAGCACAACCATCCCCGATTAACCCTGTCCCTTTTCTTGTCACCTGAGGGAAACATACCTCAGATTGAGAGAAGACTCCAAAGCTCCATTTTTGGACAGTTTGGGTCAGCTGGCGGCTGCTAGGCTTTAAAGAGGCACATCACAACATAAGCACAAAGCCACAGAATTCCTCGTGGGCATCTCCAGGCTCCTGGAGTCAGGTCATTATGATAGGCAACAAGCAAGGAAGCCTAGACCAATTCTCCAGCGTATTTTTGGAGGATATATTTGATTTATCATACAAACCTCACTTTTGTTTCAACACTTTTTTTTTCATTACAAGGGGTTGAATCCAGGGCCTTGCACAGCCTAGGCAAGTGCTTTGCCACTAAGCTATACTCCAGCCCCTTTTTAATTTTTTTTTTAAATTTTATAACACAGCCTTGCTAAATTGCATAGGCTGCCTGTTGCATTGAATTCGCAATCCACCTGCCTCAGCCTCCCAAGTTGCTGGGATTATAGGTGTGCAACATGGCAGCCAGCCTGTTTTAATCTTTTTTAAAATTATAACATTTAAACCTGCTTATTGAAGAAGATTTGCAAAATATGCAAAAGCACGCAGAAGAAAATGTCTGTGATGTATAATCCTATTCTCCAAAGATAATGACTGTTTACGTTTTTGGTAATATACATCTCTAGTATTTTCATGCAAATATCTATAGCTTTAGCCTGCAGCCATACCACTGTGGCATCAGATCCCATCAGATCTTGGAAGCTAAGCAGGGAACCTGGTTAGTACTTGGGTGGGAGACCCCCTGGGAACACCAGGTGCTGTAGGTTTAGGAGAAGGACTAGGCAACCCACTCCCAAAAAACAATCAGCCATTGAAAACCCTATGAATAGCAGAGAAGCACTGACAATACTCTTTTGCCTGTTTTACATAGGGTCACTATGAGTCAGACTTCAACTCAACGGCACCTAGCAACAATCTATAGCTTTATACATTAAATTCTGCTCACCTTATATATAAAACATCCTGTAATCTTGTTATAAATCTTAAATATTCTTTCATGTCATTGATTTTTAACTAAAACACCATTTCTTAGGTCCTACAGAGTGCAATTTTTGTTTAAACTATAATTTGTTTTAAGCAACTTCATATTCTTGCCATTTTAAACAATGCTGAAATGAACATCCTTGTAGACACACCTCATGGTGTATTTAAAATAATTCTTGACTTGTTATTTGATGACTAATTCTTGTTCCCCATTACTCTTATCCTAGTACAACCATTGGAGGACTTTAACTCACTGTAGCACATTGACTCATTTCTTCTCCATTTCATGTGCTGCTGATCTATTGCTACACAATGAATTACCCCAAGATTTAGTGGCATAATATGAAGAACAATTGACTTTTTCAGTTTCCAAGGGTAAGGAATGTGGGCATAACTACACTGGGCTGTTGGTGACATTGAAATCCTTGGAGGTGGGAAGACTTCACTTTTTCATTGACCATGATCTGAAGCCACTGTCCAGTCCTAGTTATGTGGGCCTCTCCATTTGGTGGCTCATAATGGATGGCTTGTCTTACCAAGGTGATCAAATGAGAAGTTGAGAGGGAATGAACAACATAGAAGTCAGTCCTTTGTAGCCTCATCTCCGAAATAATATCCAATCCTCTTTGAAATATTCTATCCACTAGGAGCGGGCTGAGATTTAGCTCAGTTGGTAGAGCACTGCACTGCAGTCTCCCAAAGTTCCCAAGTTCAATTCCCAGCACCGCAAAAATGGGAGAAGGACCTGGCAATCCACTCCCAAGCAATCCTGAAACAGTCAGCCATTGAAAACCCTATGAGGGTCGCTATGAGTCAGATACTAACTCGACGGCACCTAACAACAACAACACCCACTATGAGCAAGTCAGCAGACTGCCTTAAAACAAGATGAGGGAATTGCATAGGGTATGAGTGCCAGGAAGGGAGAATAATTGAGCAACACAAGAGAGAAAGATAATAGTTTCTGCCATCAACACACAAAGCACTGCCACAGCTTGCTGTCACCAAAGGGATAAGTTCTTTCTCTTTGGTCAATACTTATATGTGCAGTATGTATAATACTTTTATATGACTGATAGTATAGCAAATTTCCTGCACCAACATCTAAACAAGCATAGGAACAATGTCCTCTGACAATATGACATGATGATGGTAGAGCATCCCTAGGCCACAGGAACTTTTCTACTACATTACAATCTTATCGGACCACTGGCATACATACCATCTGTCACCGATGGAAGTATTATGTGGCCCATGACTCTGTGGGTGTGGATGAGTGTATGTATATATACACATGTTGTTGTTGCTGTTAGATGCCGTCAAGTCATATCTGACTCATAGTGACCCTTATAAGATTTTCATTGGCTGATTGTTTTGGGATTGCCTCGGGAGTGGATTGCCATGTCTTTCTCCCATTTTTGTAGTGCTGGGAATCAAACTCGGGACCTCAGAGACTGCAGAGCAGTACTCTACCAACTGTGTTAAATCCTAGCCCATTCACACATACACATGTACAAAGCACAGCACATGTTTAATGTGGGCATGTTGATAAAAGTGTGCAACTTCTGACCCTGTCCCTACTTTGGGGCCGTTTTACAAGCTGTTCCCTTTTCCTGAAATGCTGTTCTCACACCTGCAGGTGCCTTCAATCATTCAGCTGTTTTCAGCAGAGACATTTTGGGCAAGATGACGTACGTGATCTCAAGTATCTCTTAGAAGCCTCGTTCAGCCATACTGTTTCCATTCTGTGCGATAGAGGCCACCCTCTGGTATTCGTCTGAGTTGTCCACCTGCCTCTCTGCCTGCTGGAATGTAAGCTTTGCTGGCAGAGGCCGGTGTGTGTCTCACTTACCACCACCACCACTTCTTTCTAGAAGAGGAAACTGCCCACAGTTATTTTTTTCATCCCTTTTTCAAATGGAACATATCAAATGCCTGTGCTCAGAGCAATCTCTGCCACAGAAAGGTTCAACAGATGTCTGGTAAATAAATGATTTATTTTCTCAAAAAAAGTCTCAAAAAATAGAAATTATAAGGCCAGAGAATTCAACAGTATTTATTAAGAAATCTTCGTGTCAGAGGATTTGGTCACTTCCACCGGGAGTGTTGGGCAATGCAAGCAAGGAAGATGTCTGTTACTGTCACACAAAGCACTGCCACAGTCTCCCCTCACAATATGCAGTCTCATTTGATCCCTAAACCTGACTCTTACTCGGAAGATAGATTGATAGGGCCCCTCCACCCTTTTTTTGAAATGTCTGGGGAAGATTTCTTCCAGTTTGCTGGTCAGCATCTTTTTCCATGTTGTGTAGCTTTCCCTGTTGTCCTATAGTTCCTAAGAACAACAGTAGTTCCTGGGTTTAGCCTAATATTTTGCTCCTTTGTTGGGACAGAGAATGAAAGTAAACATAAGAGACTAGGAGTTTTTTGTTTTTTTTTTTTTTTTTTTTTGTACTTGGGGGTTGAACCTAGGGCCTCACACTTACTTTGCAAGTGCTCTACCAACTTGGCTGCACCCCAGCCCATTTCTTACTTTTTGTTTTGATACTGAGTCTCACTAAGTTGCACAGGTTGCTTCTGACCTTAAACTCAGGATCCCTTTAAAAAAAGTCCTCCTGCCTCAGCCTCAGGAGTCACTGAGATTACAGGCAAGTGACATGGTGCAGGAGAGAAATATTCTTACATGAAAAAAAAAATTGTTAAAAGGAAGGTGGAGAATCGTGAAATAATCACTCATTTATTCAATTAACAGATTTGAGAACCTGCTTTGTGTTGGCACTGGTTTGGAACTTGGCAATGAAGAACAAAAAGTCAACAGCTCTGTTACTGTTTACATGAGCATAAACACAATTTTTTGACAAATTATGCCTTGAATACAATTACATAGTTCCCTCTACCAGAAAAGGATTTCCTCTTTCCATGGACAGTATTAGTCTCATCTTCCCAAGCCAATGCAATCACTTACTGACTATATTACTCATTAGCTATTCACTGTAGATTAAAAAATGACATCTAAACATCTAATGATGTTAAAGGCTTTGTTTTATTTCCTGAGCCCAGGGACCATCCTCATGCCCCACTGCATTCTGTAAAGCCCAACCTCATGTCATGTAGAGTTGCCATTTATTGTACTGCTCTGAATCGTTAGATGCATGTATTTAAAACATGTTAGTATATTTGATATAAATGTCCTTCAGAATTGATGGTGTTTTACAAATACAATTGAATGCTTTTTCTCTTTCTTAGTGGCACTTGAAAACAATGGTGTCTCCAATTCAATAAATTGCTTTCAAAGTGCTGAGTTAGTCAGTCCTGACAACTGCTAGGCTCAGTGGTACACACCTCTAATCCTAGGCACTCAGGAAGCGGAGGCAGGAGTATTAGAAGTTTGAGGCCAGAGGCAGCCTGTGTAACTTAATGAGACCCTATCTCAAAAATAAAATAATAAAAAGTGAACTGGGCTGGAGGTGCAGCCTGGTAGTAGAGCACTTACCATACCTGGGTTCAGCCTTCAACTACCATAAGAAAGAAGGAAAAAAGAAAGAAAGAAAGAAAGAAAGAAAGAAAGAAAGAAAGAAAGAAAGAAAGAAAGAGAGAGAGAGAGAAGGAAAGGAAGGAAGGAAGGAAGGAAAGTAAGTCAGGCAGGCAGGCAGGCACATCTCTTGGCTAGGGACAAGAAAGTAAGCATATAAAATCTTTCTTGGTGTGGTTAGTACTGCTCTCTGCACCTCAGTATGGACTGAAAGTGGCTTCCTTTCCTTCTCCTGGTTTCTTCTATGAACAATATTACATGTGAGTCTTGGCCCTGGATCCATACTAGCTCCATGACCTTGGCAAGTTTCTTAATCTTATTATGCTTTATGTGACAACCACTTCAAAGAGTTGTATGTAACATTAAATGAATTAAACCATGTAAAGCAGGAATCCCCAAACCCCAGGCCCATGGACCATTTCCAGTGTGAGTAGCAGCTGAGCAAGTGAAGCTTCATCTGTATTTATACAATAAATGCAATGCTCTTGAATCATTCCTAACATCACTCATCCTTCCCTGCCCATGGAAAAATTGTCTCCCACAAACCTGGTCCCTGGTGCCAAAAATATAGGGGGCTACTGATATAAAGTACTGAGACCAGTATCTGGCAAGAGATACTGTCCATACTTATGTTTTTCATCTCTTTTGTTTCCTGGAGCATGTGAAGTTCTGCCCTCACTTCTCTATATGCCTGCTTGGAAAAAGAAGATATACTTGGAGGAATCACGTCTTTTGCACTGCATAGCAAGAAGGCTGAGCTCCAAAATCAGAGGACTGCATCCAAATAAAGCCTCTGGTTTAGGGTTCCTTTTTTCTTCAGCAACATTGATGTTTGGAGCCAGATAATTCTTTATTATGAGGGACTGGGCCAACATCACAGGAATTTTAACAGCATTCTTGGCCTCCATCCACCAGATGCCAATAGCTGCCCTTAACAAGTTGTGACAATCAAAAATGTCTACAGACATTAACAAATGTTTGCCAATTTCCTCGTATGCCCTGTTGACATCACTCTTATAGTGTTTGCCAGCTGGTCACCTTGGGCATATTTCATATCTTTAAAATACGAATAGCAATGCTATATCAAACAGTTCTGAAGATGAGGCACTAGGCAGGGATCTCAATTTCTGTCATTTCTTCTAAGGTCACTATAAACCTAATGGGGATTCTGTTTCTCATATTCTAGCTACAAATGTGGTTTTAATGTGTACTTTTAAGGGACAGTTAGTGTTTGCATAAAGCTGAAATGAATCCTGTTCAGAAAGAATTATCACACTGTAGACAACTGTGAACAAATTGTAATTAATAGGGAGTATGAGATGTTCAAGCAGACATCAAAGCAAATACCTTGCTAAGGCCAGGCGCAGATGCACACCAATGTGGGTCTAAAGACATCACCTCCAAGGTCATAAATTTGAAGTATTGGAAAATAATTAGAGAATGGTTATCCTGGACACATTGGTCTCATTCTGTGTATGGATATTTTAATGTGCAAAAAAATATGAACAAGCTGGGCGTGGTGGCGCACGCCTGTAATCCCAGCAGCTCGGGAGGCGGAGGCAGGAGGATCACAAGTTCAAGACCAGAGGCAGTCTGTGTAATTTAGTGAGACCCTGTCTCAAAAAGTAAAAAAATGGGCTGGGGGTGCAGCTCAGTGGTCCAGCACTTGCAAAAGCAGGCCCTGGGTTCAAATCCGTGCCACAAAAAAAAAAAAAAAATATATATATATATATATATATATATATATATATATATGAACAGGGAGGATATGAACAAAATGGTGTCACTGATTTTCTTTAATTTCCCTTTCCAATACTTCTCTTTATAGCAGGATGCCCCATTGCTCTCTCTGAAGCCCAGCATCCCTGCCCAATCTGATTCCACAGCCCCGTTTCCATCAAGCTTCAGTACAGTGCCTCCTTGCAGTACCTTTATTGGATCAGCTTTGTCCCTCCAAAGGATCTGGCAAGAGCTCAGAGAATTACACGCCTGCTTCCCCAAGAAGGGCATTTCTTTTTAAAGCACACTGTTATTTAACCAACAGGAGAGTGCCTTTCACGTAAACAGACAACCCCAACCTGTGATGATTTGATTTATGATTTTCAACTCCACAATGGTACGAAAGCAATATATACTCAATAGAACTCATATGTGAATTTTGGATTTTGATATTTTTCCCAGGCTTGCAACATTCGGTACTATCCTCTCCCATAATGCTGGGCAGCAACAGTGAGTCGCAACTCCTGGTCAGAAGCACAGCCCCAAGGGGAAGGACTCATACTCAACAGCGTACTGTGTTGCCAGTGTTTTCTCAGTATAAATGTTCAATAAGTTACATGTGAGAGTCAACACCGAATTATAAAAGGCCCTTGTATTAGATGATTTTACCCAGCTGTAGGCTAATGTAGGTATGCAGAGCACATCGAAAACAGGCTAAGTTCTGATGTTTAGTAAGTTAGGTGTTTGAAATGCAGTTTTGATTTATGTTATTTTCAACTTACAATGGGTATATCAAGACATGCCCTCATCATAAATCATGAAGTAGCTGTAATTTTTCCAAGGTAGAAAGGGAAATAACTTTGAAAATCAAAAAATTGGGTTTACCAATGCTTGTCTGGGTCTTGAATGTGGAATGGTAAAGAAGTAGGGGTGCCCTGAAAGTCTCTTTGAGCTCATTAACTAGGAAGGGGGCTTTCATTTCCACCTTAGCGTACCAGGCCACCAACACAGCTAAAATTAACTCTTATCTTTGAATGTGCACACACATAATATGAACATTCATTTTTAAATGGCATGTCTTTAAAAATTAAAACAGCTTTTTGTCTGGTCAAAACTATGAAACTTCATTAAATCAAATGATTGGAACCAATAGTTTCTAGACTAAATGGTTCGAAGAATAAATATCCTCCATTTTTCTCTGAGTGTGTGACATTAGAACAGCTTCTGACTTCATGTGTAATGATATCAGATACGTTTATTAAGGATTCATAGACATGGGCCTTTGAGCTCTAAATGCATTGCCCCTTTTAATTCACATTGAACTGTAAATGCCACTGGCTAACATACTTTACAAAGAAATAATTGTATTTATATTTGGAATTTTTGTTGTTGTTTTGCTGGGGGGGTTGTTTGTTTTTGGTTTTTGGGGGTTTTTTTGTTGTTGTTGTTATTGTTTGTGTGTGGTACTGGGGGTTGAACCCAGGGCCTCACGCTTGCATGCTCTGCAAGTGCTGTACCACTGAGCTGCACCCCTAGCCCTTTTTTTGTGTTTGTTTGAGACAGGGTCTCGCTAAGTTATGCAGACTGCCTCTGGTCTCGAACTTGCGATCCTCCTGCCTCCGCCTTCCAAGCCACTGGGATTACAGGCGTGTGCCACCGCGCCCAGCGTTTTCGGTTTTTTTATACTGGAAAATTGAACCCAGGACTCACGAATACTTCACTCTACCACTGAGCTGCACCCCTTCCTGTTTTTTATTTGTTGTTGTTTTTGTTTTGTTTTGTTTTATCTTGAGAAAAGGTCTTGCTAAGTTACTCAGGCTGCCTCTGACCTTGAACTTTTGATCCTCCTGCCTCCACCTCCAAAGTCACTGGGATTACAGGAGTGTAGCACTGCACCCAGCTTTGCATTTATATTTGTTTCTAAATCTTAGGATTTGCTTTTGCCCTAATGTTACTTTTATCAAATCATCTATTTAATGTACTACGTAAAATCAAAGAGTAAGTAATTTGATGAACATCAATTAGTTTAGAGAACACTTCAGTTATATCTTCTAATGACCTCTACCCTATTGATGTTTTGTTGCCTATTGTCTTTATAAAAATTGTAATCTCCATATGCTACTTTTTCACTGAGACTTGTTTGTGAAAAGGAAGATGAATTTTAACAGGATATACCTTTGCTGGAATTGTTGTTGTTTTGTTGTTAGGTGCCGTCGAGTCGGTATCTGACTCATAGCGACCCTCATGGGGTTTTCAATGGCTGACTGCTTCGGGATTGCCTTGGGAGTGGATTGCCAGGCCCTTCTCCCATTTTTGTGGTTCTGGGAATTGAACTCGGGTCCTCAGAGACTGCAGTGCAGTGCTCTACCAACTGAGCTAAAGCCCAGCCCCATTGCTGGAATTAGATAATAAAAATTAGGGATTTAAATCTGTCCTGATCACTTTTCTTTAACTCAATGCTTTTACTTCAAGAGGTGAAAAAGCTTGATAACATATGAATCCTATACAGTAATAAAGGGAAAACTCACTGCAGACCATTTTATTATAAATGAAGATATAAAAGAACATAGGATGACCTAGCATGTAGCATGTTATGAAGGAAGTAGAAGGAAGGTTTTATACCCCAAATGAAAATATCATTCCTTCTTGCATACCCCTCAGAGGTTCAAATTTCCCCACTAAAACGCATTTCTCTAGCAAGTTCAATAACATATTTTATCCATTCTAAGATCCTTTACATGGTTTTCTATTTCTAAAATCTGAATATGTTTTCCAATGAGCATCAATATGTACATTTAATACAGTCTTTCTCCACAACTTCTGCCTGCAAGGAAAAGTTGTAAAATCAATGGTATTTCTTATAATTAATGGCATCCTCAGCACTGCATAAAAATGGGAGAAGTTTGAGGCAGTCCACTCCTGAAACAATCAGCCATGGAAAATCCTATGAGGGTCCCTATGAGTGAGACCCTACTTGATGGCCCATAATAACAACAATAATAACAATATCAAGGAATGGTAGAATTTGGAGTAGCTTGGAAGTTAGCTTAAAAGAGAGAGCAAGATTGACCTCCATCCTCAGAGCAGGTCCCAGGAGAAGGGTCTAGGAAGGGGAGAAATGTTGATTTTCATGGAGCAGAGTCAGGGAAGGGAGTAACAGCAGAAAAAAATCACAACTTACTTGGCACTGCAGAAAGCCCAATCTTATTCTGAAAATGTCTCGAGGGCTACATCTCTGATTGGCATGTGGATAAAGGTTAGCCTTTTGGCACTTCTTATTGACATGATGTAAAAGAGATATCTAAATTCTGTCTTCAAAATCCAGGGAGAAGTAGAGGAGAGGAAAAGAGAGAACACAAAGAAAAGGAAAGAAGGCAGAGACTCAAATGACACTATCCAAAGAATCTTTCAAACTAGTAGAAAACCAGTTGCTTCTCAACTAGGAGCTCCCTTTCTTGAAATTTGTGTCCCCTACAAAAATCCCTTTTTTAGGGGTTTGAATTAGTAGCATATTTTTCTTAATGTTGTAGAGTCTGAGACCCTGATTGAGCCCCTCTCACCTCTGATGCCAAACTCAGGCTGCATCCCTAACCTAGGGTCCATGAAGGAACTCCCAGGTTTGTGAGCTAGGGAACACTCAAATAATTTTTCTTTTATTTTATTCCTGTTACCTTAGGAATTATTTTCATAGACCAAAAGTGACTAATGTTACTTTTTGAAATGGTGTTGGTATTTCCAATAAAAAGAATAAAATGTGAGACAGGATGCTATTGTACAGTGAGGGAATGTATAGCCGTTCTCATTTCCATGTAATGGCCTTTGTCAGAGTAGGAATTTAAAATGAACTCATCATTTTAATTATGGCATGAGTCTTTGTCTTGAGCTTCTTAGGCTGGAAAATGTCAAAGAAAAGGAATCACCACAAAGCTTATACATATTAAAGTTTTACTTTTTTATTCTGAAATGCCACGAGTACTTCCTCTTTGTGGAAGGAGTCTTGCCTGTCTACGAAATATAAAGCCAACCTTTCTACAAAAACTAAAGCCAGCAAAACCAAAAGAATGCCATATGCCATCCAATCTGGAAATACTGCTGACAGTTAGCTCCTTCTTGTCAAAGAAAGACTCAACCACAAAAGTTTAGAACTTCAGCAAAACTTAAATGGAAGAAGAGGTCGGTGGCAAAAACCCAACTTGCTCTGTCTAGGTGGATATTTTGGCAGAGGAAGTTGGAAGTGACAAAAGATGAACTGTGTAGGCTGATAGCAAAGGGATAGAGAGCTGCAGATATCCAGATGCATCACAGATCCCTAAGTTCCTTCACTTCCGCCCTCCATAAATGTGAGCTAAAGATTAGCCATACTTTTCCTAGATGACACATATTCAAAAATGAAGACTTTCCAAATAATCTCACAGACTTCTGGGGAGATGAAAATCTTTTCATTTATTCAGATGTTTACTGAGCAATTACCATGTGCTAGTAACCTTCTACATATTGGGGAGATGGCACTAAAGCAACCAGGATTCCTGTCTTACAACACTTACATTCTAGCAGGGGATATGATGTGGTAAGAAATCTTTGAAATTATTGTTCTCTCTCTTTACTATCACCTGACAAAGCCAGCTAGGGATCTCGAGTTCTCTTTGCTACTAAAAACTTTTCTTTTTTCTTTCTTTCTTTTTTTTTCTATACTAGAGCATTGAAATAAGGGTCTTGCACATATTTTGTAAGCGCTCTACCACTGAATTACACCCCTTACTCTTTTTTAATTTTTTATCTTGGTACAGGGTCTTGATAAATTAAGCAAGGCCGCCTCTGGACTAGAACTTGCGATCATCCTGCCTTAGTTTCCCAAGTCACTGGGATTACCAGCATGTACTGGATACCTGGCTGGCCTAAAAGCTTTTCTGAGTTAGAATTTAATGAACATATTGCCATAAAACAAAAAACAAAAATGAGAAACCAGAAGGTTGAGATCAATGGCATGTCAAAGGTAGCACATTAAATATCACTCCAGCCGGGCGTGGTGGTGCATGCCTGTAATCCCAGCAGCTCAGGAGGCAGAGGTAGGAGGATCGCAGGTTCGAGACTAGAGCCAGTCTGCATAACTTAGTGAGACCCTGTCTCAAAAAGTAAAAAAAAAATGGGCTGGGAGTGCAGCTCAGTTGTCCAGCACTTGCAGAGCATGCAGGCACAAGGCCCTGGCTTCAACCCCCAGTAACGAAAAAAAAAAAAAAGATCATTCCATTATTTATTTCATCTATTTACTCTCTTTGGGGTTGGAGTTCAGCTCAGTTGGTAGAGTACCTCGCTGTACTCTCTGAGGATCAGGGTTCAATCGTCAGCACCACAAAAATGGGAGAAGGATGTGGCACTCCATTCTGGAAGCAATCCTGAAACAATCATCCATTGAAAACCCTACATGGGCTGCCATGACTGGATGGCACCTAACAAGAACATACCATTTGCCTGCAGCTGTACCACTTTGGCAACCAATTTTGTCAGATCTTGGAACCTAAGTAGGGTCGGGAGGGATGGGAGGCCACCTGGGAACACCAGATGCTATAGGCTTGGGAGAAGGACCTGGCAACCCACTCCCAAAAAACAATTAGCCATTGAAAACCCTATGAACGGCTTAGAAGCACAACAATAATGTTTCGCTTGTTGCATGTAAGGTCGCTATTAGTGGGACACCAATTCCATGGCACCTAACAACAACATTTACTCCTTTTACTTATTTCTCAGCAAGATTAACCTTTGTATGGTGGAGTAGGCAGTGGTGACCTGTTTCTTTTTTCATAAAGTGCACATTGACTTCTATAAGAAAAAATAAAAAGAAAGAAGATACTATTGGAAAGATGATTAAGATATTCCATTTGAAGAAAGGTCAAATTTTGATGAAATGTGATGAAAACAAACTTTATGCAAGACTGTGTGGATATGTTCTTGCATTTTTCTCAAGAGGGTACCCTTAGATTCCACTACAATCTTAAACAGAAGTGAGACTACAAAGAGAATAAGCGGGATAGGTAAGAAATATTTGTCCTGGACCTGTAAGAATCGCTCATTTTGTGCACCATCGTAACTGTGCAAGAGACACCACTCATCACAGCCTCTTCATCTGTTGCACTCAGTGGAGGGACATTTTCTATGGCTGAGGAATAATAGACTCAGGGGAGGTTACCTTTCCACATGTTTGGAGCACCTGTTTCCTTCAGGAAACCAGCAAAGCCTTTCCACCAATGGTCTCCACTCTCATGGGAACTTGAGCATATGTCAAGAGATTGGGCCTAACCATTTAAAACAAATGGAATAAATGCCACAGTAATCCCCTTGAATTCAAGTTCCATACCTTAGTACAGCACACTATCACATTGGTGGCACATGGGCACGATACTAAGGAACATTGCCTCTCCAAAATTGAAAAGGAAAAGATATTCCTTTTCAATTCTCTTCCAGCCCAAGCAAGGCAAGAGTCTCGATTTGGGGCTAGTATGCACTTAACACTTCTCTAACCCTTACTAGTCTCCTTTTTAAGGCCCAGAGACTTCAAAGCTAGAATCTTCACCTAGAATTATTTTTAAGATTTCATCATGTGTTCTTGGAACTTTTTGAGGCATAATATGCATTGTTGTTGTTGTTGTTCCATGCCGTCGAGTCGTATCTGACTCATAGCGACCCTCATAGGGTTTTCAATGGCAGTTTGTTTGGGGATTGCCTGCCACATCCTTCTCCCATTTTTGCGGTGCTGGGAATCAAACTCGGGACCTCAGAGACTGTAGGGTGGCGCTCTACCAACTGAGCTAAATCTCAGCCCCATAATATGCATATCTTGCACTAATCTTGAATTCGTAAATCGATAGGTTTTTATATGTGTATGGATGTATCTGTGTATCCATTGTGCAGATTAAACTACAGAACCTTTCTATCAGCCAATGTTCTCTTGTGCCTCTTTCCAATCAATACCCCTCTTTAGTTGTAATTACTTTCCTGACTTCTATTTCCATAGATCAATTTTTCTTGTTCTTAACTTTTACAGAAATGGACTCATATTGTGCATATTCTTGCTTCTTTCTTTTTTTTTTATTAGAAATTTTTAATGTACATCATAATGTGATTTATTCTTGCTTCTTTCTTTGGTCATTATGCCCTTGAGATTTATCCAGTTGGATGTTATAATAGCTTGTCCTTTTTATTGCTGTGCAGCACCCCATTGTGTTAGCTGGTATGTCACTGTGGCAGAGAAGCTGACAGGAGCAAACTTATGGAAGGAATGATTTATTGGTAGCTTACAGTTTAGAAAGTCAAAATCCAAACAGGCAGAGAGACATGGCAGTGAGGCATGGGGTAGGCAGCCATGGCCTCTGGCGGAGAACCTCACATCATGGCAGATCATGAGCAGAGAGCTATCAGTACTAGGGGTCCAGGTAAACTCCAAAGCTCCACCCCTAATGACTTGTTTCCACAAAGCTAGAACCAGCCTCCCAAGGTTCCATATCCTCCACTACCTGGAGACCAAAAATTCAAACACATGATCCTTGGGAACATTTTAGGTTCAAACTATGACGTGTTGATATGCCCCGATTTATTTATCTATTATATATTGGCATTTGGGGCTGGGGTTTAGCTCAGTTGGTAGAGTGCTTCTCTACACTCTCTGAGGCCCTGGATTCCATCCCCAGCACCACAAAAATGGGAGAAGGATCTGGCAGCCTTTCCAAAAGCGATCCCTCAAAGAATCAGCTATTGAAAACCCTATGAATAGCAGAAAAGCCCTGACATAGTCCCGGGCATGGCACAATGTCAATAAGCATTTCATTCTGTTGTACATAGGGTTACTATGAGTCAGACCTGACTCTACTGCACCTAACAACAACAACAACATTGACATTTGAAGTGTTTCCAGTTTGGGGCTATTATAAATAAACCTGCTACAAATATTCTTTGGCTGCTCACTAGAATTTAGTAATAATATTTTGGTTTCATTGTCTTCTTAATGGTAACTTTTTATTGAAGGAAAGTAATACTGTCTTTATATTTCAAAAGCAACAAAACAATTTCCTTTAAATTTAATTGATTTGAAAAAGCCAAAATGCTTAGAAGAGTCTTAAATAGGTAACTGTACAGTAAGGAATATACTTGTTCAATTTTTTGAAGTTAGTTGTTAGGTGCTGTCAAGTCAGGTCCGACTCATAAAGACCCTCAAAGCATCAGTCAAAAGAGCAGGGAATTGCTCTGATATTGTTGGGGGAACAATCCTCAGGTAATAATAATTTGTTAGTTACCAAGAAAAATTTATAAAAAAGATGTATTCTAAGAGGCTGGAGTGAAAATGTTGTTGTTAGGTGTCGTCGAGTCAGTGTCCAACTCATAGTGACCCCATGTACAACAGGCGAAACACTATTGTCAGGGCTACTCTGCTATTCATAGGGTTTTCAATGGCAGATTGATTTGGGGGAGTGGGTTGTCAGGTCCTTTTCCCAAGCCTACAGCACATGGTGTTTCCAGGTGGTCTCCCATCTAAGTACTAACCAGGTCCGACTGTGCTTAGCTTCTGAGATCTGATGGGATCAGGTGCCACAGTGCTATGGCTGCAAGCGGAGTGGAGCACAGGTCTTTGAATTTCCCTGGAGTGTGAATATCTCAAAGGAAAGAACAATCTCTTATTGCATTGATATGTTCATCACCTGGAAAAAACACCTGGTTCCAGTAAAACTTGTTCCATAAGTCTGGGCTCTATCTGCACCTGCACAACAGTGCAGGAAATCTAAGGAGAAAACACAGAGCAGGCAGGGGGATAAGGTGATAAGAACAAGACCAATCCACAGAATGGCAAGCAGGGCATTGTGGCTGCAGACAATCCTTATAGGGTAAGCACTGCAGCATAGAAGGGAGATGGGAGGGGCGGGTCTGAGGAGGCAGGAGGCTGAGTTGCAGACCCCACCTCCACGAGCTGTAGCCAGACTATTAATTTTGTAGACTCCACACTCGATTGTTTTTCTCACTATGGGAACTTGAAAAACATGAGGTGGCTTATCAGTGGAAAGCAGCTGAAAGGGAGCCTCTGAATTTTCCATGGCGCGTGGGGGCCTCCGCAGCCCATCCCTTGCTCTTCTCACAAGGTTTCTCTGCAAAGTCCTGGACTTTGATTGCAGTTTGCATTCTGTTCCTCATGAGCACAAATGACTTGAAAATGAGGTACAACCTGGGCTGCCTGAGCCTCCTGACTCACATATCCCAGGAATTTTGCTTCCAGACAAGAAATGTAGTTTTGCATTCTCCTTTTCACAGCAGAATGTGCCCTTGCACCTCTCATATTTCATCCAAATGGGAAAGTTTGCCAAGAAGAGCCCTGAGAAACACAGCTGACATGGGTTTAGACGGGACTAATTATGCTTAAAGCTAGGCAGAGGCACACGAGGCTTTGGACCGTGAAATATCTTCTCATCAAAAATGTATTTTGAAAAAGCAGAGAAGCTGCAAAATTCTACATCCCTCATTAGGAGTGTGCTACATGGTGCTAACAGAAATCTTAAGCTCTCCGCCATAATTATTCTTATGGGCCTGAAGAGTCATAATCAGCTTTTTCATCTCTGTGAAGCATAAACTTGAAAATATAACAAATAACTGTAGTTCATAAATCCTGTAACCTGATTAAAAAGCATCTCGTAAATACATCAATATTTAGGAGCAGCGCAGTCTAACACCAATGTGGAGCATACCCAGAACGAGGCATTGCCTTGTGCACACACTGGATATGGCAGTCATGACTCAAGGTAGATGTGGGTAATGACTACAAGGTAGTGCCTTTATAGATTAGATATAGGAATGCTGCTGGGATTTATCTCAGTTTGTAGAGCACTGCTCTGCAGTCTCTGAGGTCCTGAGTTTGATTCCCAGCACCACAAAAACGGGAGAAAGACGTGGCAACCTACTTCCGAGGAAATCCCAAAACAATCAGCCATTGAAAACCCTATAAGGGTCGCTATGAATCGGACATGACTCAATGGCACCTAACAACAACAACAACAACATAGGAATGCTGGATTTCTCCCACTCTGAATTATATGAACTTAAGTAAACCATTTCACTGATCCACAACTTTCACTATACAGGCAAGGAAACTGGGGTGCACTAATTTTCCAAGCTCACATTGCTCTAATATCTGAGGTCCAGACTACCTTCTGCCATGAAGATACGGACATCTTGCAGGTAGCTCCTTTTACTCAGCAAATATAAAATCTTACAGAAATATACTGTTTAGGAATGTGATAGTTAACTTTATGGATCAACCAGACTGGGCCAAGGGATGCCCAGGTAGGGGAAAAAACATTATTTCTGGGTGTCTCTGTGAGATGTTTCCAAAAGAGATTAGCACTTGAATTTGTGGATTGAGTTAAGCAGATGCCTCTCCCCAGTCTGAGTGAGCATCATCCCATCCATTAAAAACCCCAGTAGAACAAAAAGGCAGGGAAGAATCAATGTGCTCTCTCTTCTTGAGCTGAGACATCATCTTCTCCTGCTCTTGCACATTGGTGCTTCCCAACTCAGACCAGGACTTACAGTGCCAGTGCCTCTCAGTCTCAGATCTTTAGGCTTTGACTGAGTTTCACCCCTGGATTTCTTAGTTTCTAGCTTACATGACATGAGCCAGTTCCTATAATATATATGTTACCTCCCCTAATACGTATCATAGTCTATTGTAAGAATTATGTCATGTATGGATATTGTATATGTCATATATGTATATGCTGTCAGAAAGGACCAATCCCTGGAGAAGGACATCACATTTGGGAGAGGGGTGGGTAGGTCAACAAAAAAAGGGAAGACCCTCAACCAGATGGACTGACACAGTGGCTGCAACAATGGGCTTAAACATAAAAAGATTATGTGCATGGCACTGTGTTATAGTATTTCATTGTATTGTAGACAGTGTCACTATGAGTGGGACCCAACTCAAAAGCACCTAACAACAACAATGTTTATATCTTAGTTTCATTTCTCTGAAGAATCTTGACTAATAATAGTCATTATCATCATTCATAGTTCACACAGAATGATGATGCTTCTGAAACACCATTATTGGAGCATGCAGGTTGAGCTGATTTTTCAGAGTGCATGAGAGATTTTCCACTCTTCACCTGAGACTATCACAAATGCAAAGAGGTAAAAAGAACTTGTGATAAAAATAAGTTTGTGGTAGCTTTCATATTCATCCTTTAACTCCATTTCCTCCCAATTTCTTTGACCAGAGCCCCTTCATTTTTCATCCCTACCCTTGTCCCACACTGAACCTCAAAAGGCATCGTGGGTATGGGTCATTTCATTGTACTTCACAGATATAGTGTTCTTTACAAATTGAAGGTTGATGGCAGCTCCAGCAAGTCTATCAGCGCCATTTTTCCAAAGCCCATGCTCCCTTCATGTCTCTGAGTTATAATTTGGCAATTTTACAGTATTTCAAACTTGTTTCAGACTCAGTGATCTTTTATGTTACTACTGTAATTGCTTTGGGATGTCCCGAGCCACACCCATATGACAACCGATGAGCGCTTCATATGATCTGAGTGCTCCACCAACTGGCCATTCTCCTTTACTCTGCCTCTCTTTGCACCTCTTTATTCCTTGAGACACAACAATATTGAAATTAGGCCAGTGAATGATGTTACAATGCCACCTAAGTGTTCAGGTGAAAGAAAGAGTCACATTCCTCTCACCTTAAATCCAAAGCTAGGAATGATTAAGTTTAGTGAGGAAAGAATGTTGAAAGCCAAGATGGGCTAAATGCTAGGCCTCTGGTACCAAATGTTCAGTCAAGTTACAAATACAAAGGAGTTCTTGAAGGAAATTAAAAGTGCTACTTCAGTGGACACAATAATGAGAAAGCAAAGCAGTCTTTTTGCTGATATGGAGAAGGTTTTAGTGGTCTGGACAGAAGATCAAACTAGCCACAATATTCCTCTAAGCCAAAGCCTAATACAGAGCAAAGCCCTAACTCTTTTCAACTAATTCTAGGAAAGCTTAGGGAGGCAAGGAAAGTGCAGAAGAAAAATTTGAAGCTGGCAGAGGTTAGTTTATGAGGTTAAGGAAAGTAGGTATATCCATAACACAAAAGGGCACTGTGAAGTAGCAGGTGCTGGTGTAGAAAATGCAGCAAGTTATCCAAAAGATCTATCTAAAATCACTTATGAATGTAGCTATGCTACACAACAGAGTTTCAATGTAGACAAAGCAGCTTTCTGTTGGTAGAAGATGGCAGCTGAGATTTTCACAGCTAGAGAGATGTCTATGCCTGGTTTCAAAGCTTCAAAGGAAGGCTGATTCCTTTATTAGAGGATAATGGAGCTAATGACTTTAAGTTGAAGCCAGTACTCACTTCCCATTTTGGAAATCCTAAGCCTTTGGGGATCACACTCCATCCTCTCTATCCGTGCTCTCTAAATGGAACAACAAAGCCTAGCTGATAGCACATCCGTTTGCACTATAATTTGCTGAATATTTTAAGTCCACTACTGAGACCTACTGCTCAGAATAAGATTCCTTTCAAAATACTAGTACTTCTTGATAATGCACCTGCTCATCCAAGAGCGCTGCTGGAGATGTACAAGATCAATGTTGTTTTCAAGTCTCCTCACATAACCTGTGTTGTGTAGCCCATAGATCAAGGAGGAATTTTCACTTTCAAATCCTGTTATTTTTAAGAACCTGTTTCTAAGTCTATAGTTGCCATAGAAAGTGATTCCTCCAATGGACCTGGATGAAGTACATTAAAAACCTTCTGGAAAAGATTCGCCATTATGTACTCCATTAAGAAAATCATGATTAAAGGGAGGAAGACAAAAGGGCAGCATGAACTGAAGGTTGGAGCAAGTTGATTCCAACCCCCATGGATGACTTCGAGGGGTTCAAGACCTCAGTGAAGGAAATAACTGCGAATGGAGTGCAAACAGCCAGAGAACTGGAATTCGAAGTGGGTCCTGAAGATGTGACTGATTTGTATAATCACATGGTAAAACTTTAACAAATGAGAACTTGCTTCGTACGGATGAGCAAAGGAAGTGGTTTCTTGAGATGGAATCTACTTCTGGTGGCAACACTCTAAACATTGTGGAAATGATAGCAGATTATTTAGAGCATTACATAAGCTTAATTAAGGAAACAGTGGCAGGGTTGGAGAAGATTCACTCCAAACTTAAAAGTTCTGTTGTGGGTAAAATGCTGTCAACCAACATCAAATCCCACACACACACCCAAAAACAATTTTTGATGAAAGGAAAATTCAATCAACCTCATTGTTGTCTTTTTTGTTTGAGGTTTTTGTTGTTTTTTGTTTTTGTTTTGTTTTGTTGTTTTGTTTTTGAGACAGGGTCTCACTGTATGGTCCAAGCTAGCCTGGAACTTACTGTGCAGACCAGATTGGCCTCAAACTCATGTTGCTCCTCCTTCCTCCGCCTCCCAGGTGCTGGGATTACAGCTGTGTGCCACCATGCCCAATTTCTGGCAAACACTACTTTGATCGTCACCAGCCACCAAAAACAAGGCAATACCAATAACAAGTTCATAGCTTAAGAATGGAAGGCTGATGCACATTAACATTCTTTTTTATCAATGAAGTATTTTTCACTGAGGTATGGACTTTGTTTTTTTCAGTCACACTGTGATTTGCTCACACATCAGACCAAGATGTGGTATAAACATAACTTTTCTGTGCATCAGGAACCGAAAAGCCGTGTGACTCACTTCCTACTTCACCTCATCTCTAGGTATACCTCTAGTCCTATTCTGTCATATTTTGACAGTGCTGCTATGCACTTTGTTAAAAGATGGAAAGAGGAGATGTCAAAGTAACTTGAGAAGGCCAGCAGCGTATGAAAGAGTTTATCTTGGTGAATATGAGGTTTCTAATCTTTTTCTAACAATCAGACAAGAAAAACAAATTTGAATGAGGTGAAAAGATGAAATATTGTGGGAAATTCCAAATTCAATCACCCAGCCAAAAGTGGTCTGGATTCTCCCCTAGAATTGTGAAGTAACTAACAGAGGAAGTCACAAAAGAAGAAATGTAAACAACTGGTAACTATATGAAACTATATGCAGCCTCACTGATAGTCGGAGTATTGTGAATTAAGATGATAATGAGGCATTATTTATTCTATCGGATTGGCAAAGATTTAAAAGGATGCCAAAATACCATGATTAAAGAGAGTACAATTTGGTGTCACTTTTGTGATGAACAATTTGAGCATACAAATAAATCCCTCCAAAAGCACGTATTTACTTGACTTAGAAATCCTACTTTGTTCAATGTATTCTAAGGCATTAATCTGATGAATACAAAAAGACTCATGTACAAGTTGTTTATCGTAGCATGATTAATAACATTGAAAACAGAAAATTTTGTTAAGCTTTGTTATAGCTGGTGAGCCCACACTGACACATCATCATTACCCATTATGTTGTAATGGGAGACAACTTGCCATTATACATTTGTTCAAACCCACAGAATGCACAACACCAAGAGGGAGCACTAGTGTAAACTAAAGCAATTTTTTAATTTGTTAATATTTGTAGAAGCTGCTACATTCATTAAGAACTTTGGGCACAGCCTAGTCTTCTGCTTTCTGTGCCTGGGGGTTGGGAGGTGGCGACAGGATATGGTATACTTTAGCAACCCTTTTGTTTTTAGAACTTTAAACATCTTTTGAGTTGTATTGTGTTCTAAAACACTCAGCTAACTAAAAATAGAAGAAGGAAAAATCATTTTCGTGGACATTTGCTAAAGACTGATGGACACTACCCTTCTCAAATGTGACTTAATCCTCTCTCTGCCTGTCTTTGTACAGTTATGATTTGGGGAAGGAATCATGGAAAGGCAATGGGCAGAACTAATTCTTTGATTCTTTTTAGTATCTAGAGCCACTTTTTTGATCCAGCTTTTTCTAAAAACAATTCCTTTTGCTCAAAGTTGCACAGCTCTTTCTTAATCTCATTTTCTCTCTCAGCAACATTCAGACATGGTTATTTCAGCTGTGTCTTATGTAACTAGAAAAAATATGCTCCCAATGTGCTTAGAAAAGAAATAACAGAGGAACTACACATGCTCTTCAACTTATGATGAAATTATGTGCGGATAAACCCATTGTAAGTTGAAATATTCTCAGTCAAAATGTATTTAATACCACTAATCTACCAAACATCTCAGCTTAGCAATTCAGTACATCGTAGAGTATTGATTATTTCCCCTTGTGACTGCCTGGCTGTCTGGGAGCTTCAGCTCTCTGCCATTGCCTGCATCTGGTGAGGATGGTACCACATATCAATAGGCTGAGAGAAGATAAAAAGTCAAAATCCAAAGTGGTTTCTACCTGAATATATATCACTTTCATGCCATCAAAGAGTCAAAAAGTCATTAAGTCAAACTATCATAAGGTGGGACCAGCTATATTTTCTCTTACTATGCATATGCTTTTGATTGTCTCAGAGTATGGACCTTAAGAGGAAAATAAATGTGATGAATTGGAATCATGAATGGGCCAGCCTGGGTCAGTCAAGTTTGCTCACCAGTGTCTCAATAACTCTGTCACCAGGATATCTTCATCCTTACTCAAGGCTTTCATAGTATTCAGTCTCCATAATATTATTTGTATTGCTATTAATGGCTACAATCATTTTTTGCAAATCTTCGGACTATAGTCTCATACAAGCTTGCTCTTATAGCCATAGTCATCTGTGGGTCAACTGCAGCTAGAGAGAGTGTGAAAGCCTCGCATGTCTATGGCCCTAATGGAGAGGGTGAGAAGGCTGGGACCTCTCTCTCCAAATGATGTCTCATCATTTAGTGAATTAGTCTATCTTTTTTCCTATGGCATCTAAATCCCAAAAAAGTGAAGATAGAGGCTTCCAGTTAGATTCCAGAGGTCCCAAAACATCATGCCAGCTGCATTCTATTGTTCACAATAAGTACAATGGCAACCAAGATCAAGGTGGAGAAATAGTATCTACCTCTCAATGAGAAGTCCTATGGTCTGAATGTTAGGGTCCCCAAATACATATTGTGATAGCATTAGGAAAGGAGAATTGGGGAGGTGATTAGGTCCTAAGTCTCCCATGCTCAAGATTTGCATTATTGGCCTTCTAGAAGTGATCTCAGAGAGCTAATTCTCCCTTTCCAGTAGGATAAGATAGTCAGAAGGTGCCATCTATGAACCAGAAAACACGCCTTTGCCAGACACTGAATCTGCCATAGCCTTAATCTTGGGCTTCCCAGCATCCAGAATTTGGAAACTGAGTTTCTGTTGTTTATAAGCTACCCAGGGTATGGTATTTTGTTATAGCAGCCATAGTTTCTAAAAAAATGAAGAATAGCAGCATCATATTATAAGTAAGTGTGAACAGAAAAACTTTTCAGTTATATTGTATAGTGAGTGATCTCTCTCTTGCCTTGTAAGATCCTTGTTTTCAAAGTATGTAAAGTTTATCAGTCTTTTATAATTCTGGTGATTTGAAGCTATGGTAAGTTATTACAGTAAGGACACCCAATGACTCAGACATTCCTGTATTCATACTTTTATGAATTTCTCTTTTCTGTTGACACTGGGATTATCCATGTAATTTGCTTTGGCCAATGGAACATCAGCAAATATAACCCAAATAGTAGCCTGATAACAGCTTATATATTGGGATTGATTCTCTTGGAACTCTATACTGATACCACCATACCATTTTTAAAAATGTTTGGACAAAAAACTATGTAAAAAGAATTCAGCTGAGCCTACCTCCCAGAAGTTCTACCAGATGAACACAACATGAGTAAGCTCAGGTAAGGCCATGAGAAGAACCACCCAGTCAACATAGAGTCAACAAATTTTACTAGTTAAAAGTCACTGAGTTTTGAAGTACCCAACCTCAAAATTATTGAAACACACACACAAGAGTTCTAGCAAAAGGTTAACCTATAATCACTGCCCAATATTAGCCTCACTACAAAATTATTAACTCATTTCATGAGTTTAGACATATCAGAGGATCATATTATTTCAAAATTGTATATAAATTTAGAGATAATGTAACCAAGTGGTCTTCAAAAAATCTTTTAGCTATAGCCCTTTAAAAAATCTTACTCAAGTGTATAAAACCAAGAGATATCTTAGTAGGATAAATCCACTTTACTGGATCAAACATGGTATTTGTTTATAAAGCCAATTAATGAAAACATAATTGTCTTTAATACAGAAATATAAATCTGGACTCACAGTCAAAAAAGTAAAAGAATTCTTGTAGCATCAGCTTATAATTAATTGATATATTTTCTCCCTTCCAAGTTTTAACTAGACCTGACACTGCTTAGCTTCCAAGATCAGAGGAGATAGGATGTGTTCAGGGTGGTATGGCTATAGACAATTGATATATTTTTTTTAGCAATATGGGATAAAGAAAATTCTTATTCAGAAAGACAAGCACTTACAAATGTTCAGGTCAGTTTATACTTCCTTGGAGTGTCAGGATACCAAATGGTCAGGAGAAGCATTATAATTTGTTTTCACGCAGAAAAATATGAACCCATCAGTCCAAGAAAATATATTGATTTTAGTCTCCAGTAAATTCATGTTTAAGATATATTATGTTTAACTATTTGAAGATTACCATCTTATATAAACAATTTAAAATCTGTATAAAAAATAAAATTCAAATAGAATGTTGATGGTGCCCTTGAAGAACCTCAATGGTACACTGCTGTTTTTTGGAAATCATTTTGTCTATTAAAACACTTAGAAACTGGGTTTTGCTTTGTTGTTGATTTTGTTTAAAATTGAGAGAAATTAATTGATGGACATTTATTTTTATTTTTTTATTTTTATTTTGATTATACTTTAATCAATTCAACTGATATTTAGTTCTTAAAATATAAAGCAAATAGAATATTACTTTAACCACTAATTGGGCTTTTAAAAGAATGATTTCTTCCATGTATCAAGTGGTGGTGGGTGCATCCTTAAAAATCTTTTTTGGGCTCCTTATGAAAATGTTTGTTCTAGTTTTCTTTTTTATTTCTCAAGAATAAAAAAAAACTAGGAAAATGAATTGCTTAGCAAAAGAATTGTCACCATTAAAATTGAGTAGTATTTTTCAACCCCTGTGCATGAACTGGCAATGTACTTGAGACCTCAGCAGGGGTTCTGGACTTTGTCAGTTCAGCTGCAGGAACATGGTCTCTTGAAAGCTTCATTTTATCCTCTTCACTATCTTTGCTAGGGCTGACTGTTAAGCAACAGGAAGCTGTGTGCTCTTCATCCAATTTTAATGAACCCTTTGCTTCCAAAAGGGAAGCCTGACAGCAGAGAAGTCTTCAAGGAAGCCAGCCAATTCAACCATCTGACTGGCTTTTAGAAGGAAATAAAAGGTCTGCTGAGGGTGTGAAATAACCAATATGGCCAATTACCAGATGTCTGAAATCCAAGGCCTAACAGAACAATGGGAAGAACTGGATTTTTATCCCTTTCAAGACCTCACCAATAGTGAGACACATCACAAAAATGTGGAAGAAATGTGCATCTAACGTCTAAGAAATCTGGAATTTTAAAAAATTACTTTCTTCCTGAGTGGAAGGGGTAGGGTACAAGGAAAGGCAGGATGGAAATGTCAGGGATTTGTTGGTTCAGAGACCCATTCATCGATTATTTACTGATTTTCTATCAATGTGCAGCCACTGGGCTCAGCACTGAGGGCACAGCTATGTGCAAGACAGACGTGGTCCTCACTTTCTCAGGAAATTATGCATGTAAAGGAAAAAGAGTGGAAAAAGCAAGAAGAAGACACTTAAAGGAGAATTTTTAAGACCCCAAAATTAGCTCTGGATTATGTCTGGACCCTGACTGTTTAGGACACATTTCTAGTTCCTACTTAATTCTTACATCTACCATGTATTGAAGGTTGAACTGAAGTAGTGAGGGGATATCACAATGTCACTGAGCTACAGCTCTTTAGACTTCAGGCCAGGTACCCCCCTAGGTGAATACATAATGATTCAAGTAGGGCTTGTGGAACAAGAACTCTGAACTGTCAGCACCCTGAGAAAAAAAAATTTTCCGTAAATATGGAAACCTTTGACCAAGATCACAAGGCTGGTATATAAACCAGAATGTCAGTTTATTAATTTATACTAAGAAGCATAATTGTTAGATAAACCCACATAATGTATTATCTTGCAGCAGAGTCTCATGAGAAACCAAACTAAGATCAGAAAGATTTTAGGTGGCAGTCTCTGCTAAGATAGCATGAGCCCAGCTTTCTCACTACAAGCCAGTCCTGCTGATGGCACTAAATGGTGCTCTTGGTTTTGGTAGTTTTGATGCTTTTGCTATCAGCCTACTCCAACCTGGTGATAGAAGACATTGCCTTTGCCACAAAGGTGGATGCATGGATGCATCCCATGCCCTGGGCCAAAGTGATTGATTCAGGGATGGGCCCATGGCCCAAGCTTAGTGAACCAGGATGCATTTCCAGAACATTTGCACTAAAACTAGGAGCAAAGACCTCTGACTTCCTGGGGTCAAATCACTGTTGCCCCCTGTACTTATTCCTCACCCTGAGTAACTCTTAAGATTCTTTAATATAATAAAATTAAGGAACATGACTCCACAGAGAGACTTTATAATACTCTTTGTATCTCTGTGCAGTTTATTTTCTGGGTGATTGTTGTTTTCTTTCTCATAACAGATTTCTTTAGAAACAAACAATACCAAGGAAGGTCCAAGGACTTTTCTGCAGGATATTTCACACAGTCATTTGGCTATATGAAAGAAGTCTGAAAGCATTCTGTTACTGAGCACTTACTGTACTTCAGGGAGAGTACTAATACCTGCAGTTTGGTGATAATCAAACATGCATACATGTACCAAGAAGCTCCTGACTTCTCAACCCTGGAAATGGAAAGACACATTAATGTTCAAAAGTTTATGAAAATAAAGGTGTAATTACAAATTATAATAGACACTATAAATATAAGTTTCACAGTACAATAAAAGTATATAAACAAAGTTGCTAGGGTTTCTTGGACAGCTGGCTAGCCACCTTTGCCTGGGTTTTTTCATCTGGAAAATTGGAATACTATTAGCACAAAATATTGGTATAGAGATTAGATAGAAAGTATGTGGAAGACATCTGGGTCCTCACAGGTGCTCAATAAATATGAACTATTATAAATACTGTCCATCATCACCGCCACCAACAGCATCATTATTAGAGGGGACCAGGCCAGGTCTAAGGGTAGAAACTTTCCCCGAAGCAGTGACATGAGTTGGGTTGTAGAGGACTGACAGAGTGCTCAGGCAAAGGTGAAGAAGGGGCAGGCCAAGCACAGGGAAAGACTGACAGAGGCAGAACCTCTGGAGCTTAAAGATACTGCGAAGCCAGTGTGGAGAATGCAGGATGTGCGGATGGGGAGAGAGTGGGCTGGGAGGCCAGTGAGGCTCCTGGTCATGGACCCTGTAGGACAGTGAGGAGGGCAGCAGGGGATAAAACTCGATTTGCATTTTAAACCTCACACTGCTTTTTGTGGAAAACAAAGTGCAGCTGGACCAGAGTAGGTTTGGAAAATTCTGTTAAGATATAAAGGTCATTTGGTACAGGGTGGTAGTAGTGAGGATGAGGGACGTAGAGATTCCAGAGCTGGTTGGGGTAGATCCCCTAGGACTTGGGGAGGGCGGCTCCAAGAGACAAGGGCAAGGGATCTCAGGGGTGACATCTGTTTGTGGAAGTGGGTGGAGAGTGATGTCATTGAGGAACCTAGATGGGGGAAGAGGGGATGGAAGAAGGAATGACAAGCTGGGGCAGTATCTGGTGAAGGGAGCAGACTCATCGTGGTTGAGGGTTGGAGATCTGCAAGTCACAGAAATAAGAGTCTTCTGAGTTCCTGAATTCAATGATTCTTGAGGCTTGAGGCTTGAGTTCAGTCATCACCCTTCCTAAAGACCAGCTTTGGGTCCTCAAAGGAATATCCAGTAAGGAGTGCTTCCTACCTCTTCCTTCCTGTGGCTTCATTTACATAACAAAGCATTCCTTCCTTAAAAGAGGTGTCCTGCTGGCCACAGAGCAGCAGAAAATATGTGAAATGTCCTTCTGCAGGAAAATGGTTTCAGAACGAGATGTCTTGGCCCAATGGGAACTTTCACTGGCCAACCTCATGGGAACTAAACAACTCATGACTCCCAGAGAGGGACTCAGCGCCTTTGCAAGGGACACAGATACCCCTAATTCTGATGCAGGGGGAAACTGAGGCCAGCCTGGACCACAAGACATTTGAACATGAAGTACTACTTGAAGAAATGCAGTGTTATTGTGTTTAGATATAAATCATTCATTCTTTTACAAAACTAAGGTAGCCAAGTGTTGTCTGGTGGAGTTCAAAACAGAAGGTTTTAAGGAGTGAAAAAAATAATTATTTGTAATTAGCCTATCAAAGTTTTAACTAAATAGAAATTATATGGAACATCAGTTTCAAATTAGATGCCATACATAATTTATCCCCTGAATTAGTTACTTTTGCTTCACTATTAACAAAATACCTGATACAAACAACTTGCAGGAGGAAAGATTTATTTTGGCTCATGGTCTCAGAGAGTTCAGTCCATGCTTGCTTGGGCCCATGTGGTTGGGCAGGTCATCATGGCAGCAGGAGCATGTGGCAAAGGCAGTTCTTCACTTTTTGACAGAAGGAAGAAGAAAAAGGGACAGGAAGGGGCCATGGGCAAGAAAGCCTCCGAGGGCCCGCTCCCAGTGATCAACTTCCTCCACCTAAGTCCTACCTCCTAAAGTTTCCAGAACCTTCCAAAATAGTGCCACCAGCTGGGGACCAAGCATTCAGAACTTGAACCTGGGAGGACATTTCATATTCAAACCATAGTAACCCCCTAAGTATTTTTTAAAATAATTTGGATTAGTGATCAACATTTAAAGATCTATAAATTCCAAATGAATATCAGAGACTTTTGCTTTTCTTTAATATGGAAAATGGCAAAGCTAGGCTTTTGTTTCACACATGATGAAAATCAGCTGAGGTTAGCTCTTTAGTACAGACAGGAACTTTCTGTTTCGTCCGGCGTTCACCACAGATACTAAAACTGAGTAGCTCTGCTGTTTTATTATCCTGTTTATTGTTTCTCTTTAAGTTAACATGAAAGGGAATATTTCCTGTATTCATGCCTTTAACAAGAATAGGAACATTAAAACTAGATCAAGATCGTCAGAAATTTTTAGAAAAATTGAATGAACTCATACTTCTTTACAAAAGCTGAGATTATATCTACACATTCACCATGTAAGTTACATCTATACAGGAATGTACCTGGTCCTCTTCAATCATTTTCATCGCCTGCCTGATCCCAGCCATCTGAGCTGTTGCTTTAGTTTGGGTCCCCAGAAGCAGAGCCTGAGGCAAGGACTCAGGTACTTCATGTTATTTGAAAGGTAACAGTAAACAGTAGCAATGAAGGAGGGGGGAGTATGAGAGACAAGAAGGGGAGAAAGGATGTGGAATGGTGTGTTATAGAGCTTACCATTGTAGAAAGGGGTCTCTGAGATGTAGATAGAATGCTTCAGAACTAGATCATAGGGGATGTGAGGACAGGCTGTTTATCCACTGAGTCTAAAACCTCATTGGTTGATGGCTGCAAAAGGTAATTAAATCCCCTGCACTGATAGGCTTCCCTTGCTCCCAAAACTAAAGAGCAAAGAGAAGCTTTGAAGTTCAAAGTACAGCACTGCTGAGTACATATCTGAGGTGGGATATTTAGTATGCAGAGCATCATAGCTGGCATGGGATAACTACTGGCTAAAATCGGGGCTGGCCTAGGAGAGTGGCACTATACATTTAAGACATATGGAAAAGTAGCAACCCTAAAGGGAGAATGGACAGGACTCTTGGGACACCTTTGGTAAGAACTTTAAAAGTTTATATTCTCACACTGAAACTATAGGTGAGAGACAACATGACACAGTGGTTGGAAAGGACAAACTCTGGCCCTATGCTCTCCCATTTGAAGCCTGGATTTTCTACTTCCTGGTTTTATGATTGGGCAAATTGTTTAATCACTTGGACCCTCGCTCTCCTCACTTGTAAATCAGTGCTAATTATAGTATAGGTACCTACTTAACAGCATAGTTACTATGTACTGGGCATATAATAATTATATTATGATAACAATAAGTCCTATGTAAGTGTTTTTGCTATTGTGTCTATTTTTTTCTTGCAAACTCTTTCCTCACCAGCAACATAAAACTAATTTTACGCTCCAGCTTATAACCATGTCTCCATAGCAGAACCTGAACTAGTGGATTTTTTTTTCTGTACCTAGAATCATTGAATTCCTTCTGCAAACTCCATAAAATGAAAGTAAGGGCAAAATCTATCTAAGGCCCCTGTATAATTCCCCAAATAATGTTCTATGTGCCAATTCCTCACATAGGGCATTAGAAATAATGTTGCTTAGCCAGTGAAAGATTGAAAGTGTCAGAAATATCTGATGTTGGGATTTATCCATCTTTCAATCAACTAACAGTATTCTAAGAATTTGAAGATTAGTTCAAGCTCAGGTGCTTCATCTGTCTTCGTGTTCCTGCATTCTGAAGACTCTCGTACCTACAGTAGTGCTTCTACCTGTTTTCAACATCAGATCACCTGAAGATCTTGTTACAAAGTACACTCTGTTCAGTAGGTTTATAGTGAGGCCTGAGTGTCAGCGTTTCTAAAGGAAGTTCTCAATTAGAGACTGCTGGTCCCGCATGAAATTTTGCATGGCAAAGACCTCCAGATACAAGTCAAAGACAAGGAAAGCCCCAGCCTGATACAAAGGGTATTGACACATTAGTTTGGAGAGCCAGGCTGGAATTTTGCAGGAAGAGTGGTTATAGGAAAAGAAAACTCTCTGTGAAAGGGCTCCAGCATATGGGGGTGGCCCTGACAGGTTTTAAGGTTACCCAATCCTGTCAATAGGATATAGAAGGAAGCTAAGTCTGGCTTCATGCAGTACCAGCAAAACGAAGTAAGATATCATGGCTAGATAATCTCCTGAGGTTCTCTTCCTGTACACAATGAACATTCCTTGAGTAGCTTATGATTCAAAGGAATACCACTTACCCATCTGCCTCCGAATACTTCAGGGTGCTGTTGATGTCGCAATCTGCCCTTGAGTATTTTCATGGTCTTTTTATCACCGTCAATTTGGTTTGGAAAATTGAAAACTCTAAGGTCACAGGCAGAAGTTCCACTGGAGAGAAATCAAAATCAGCTATTGTCATGTAAAGAAAACCTGGGACTCAGAAATATTTCCCTTTCAATCTTCCAGACTTCAGTTTCTAATCAAAGATCTAAGCAATTATGAATCACCTGCTGCTGTGGTTGGATGTGTTTTATCCCCTGGCTCATGTGCTAAAAGCTTGGTACCCAATGTAGTAGGATCGAGAGGTGCTGAGACCTCGGGGTCTAGTGGGAGATGAGCAGGCCACTGGCGGCACCATTGTTATCAGTGGATTAATGTCTTTCTTTCTTGAGAAATTGAGTTAGTTCTTTTGAGACTGAGTTCTACCCTCAGAAACAGGTTAGGTTTCCTGGGATTGGATTAGTTACTATTGCTGCAGGTTGTTACAGAGTAGGTTGGCCTCCCTGCGGTCCCTCTCATACATAACTGTTTCTCCACTCTACTCTTCACTTCTCCAGCAGGTTGTTCTACAGCACAAGGCCCTCATCTGAAGCTAAGCAGATGTTGGCATCGTGGTTTTGAACTTCTCCACCTTCAAGACCACAAATTAAAATAAACTTCTGTTCTTTATTAAGTACCCAACCTAGGCTACTTTGCTACAGGAACACCAAGTAGACTAACTCCCCGTACATTAGACACCATCCATTAGAACTACCCCATTGACCCCTCTGATACTGGGTTAAGGTAATACAACAAAATATCTAAAGATTCCATTTGTTGTCAGGTACCATGATGCACACCAGTAATCCCAGGGACTAGGAAAGTTAAGGCAGGAGGATCATGAGTTCGAGGCCAGAGTCAGCCTATGGAACTTAGAGAGACTCTGTCTCCATGTACAAACTAAAACAGGAGTTGGGGGTGGCACTTCATGGTATGGCACTTGCCTAGCATACATTTGGTCCTGGGTTCAACCTCCCAGTAATGATAAAAAAAAAAAGATTCAGTTTGTTCTAGGTAAATCCTTATGGGGAAAATGCCTTTTGAACATATGGCTACACTCAAAAGGAGAAATACCATATGTTCTCACTCATATGTGGGAGCTGAATCTTACTTAAAGGACGAAAAAATCCTATACATAAGTTGATATATAAAAATGCAGAAATAAACTTAGTGAAGAAGGGACATGTAAAGAGTAGAAAGAAGAGCTGGGTGCGGTGGCACATGCCTGTAACCCCAGCGGCTCAGGAGGCAGAGGCAGGAGGATCGCACATTCAAGACCAGAGGCAGTCTGCATAATTTAACGAGACCCTGTCTCAAAAAGTAAAAAAATGGGTTGGAGGTGGCAGCTCAGTGGTCCAACACTTGCATAGCATGCAAGCGTGAGGCCCTAGGTTCAACCCCCAGTACCACACACAAAAAAAAAAGAGTAGAAAGAAGGAGAGGGGGAACTAGCAGAGGGAAACGAAGATTGCAGAAGGTGGGATGAGAATAATCAGTGTAGAAGGATAAAGGGGGAGAGGACAATCTCAATGTAAACAATGCAATTTCACAAGTACATGGGTAAAATAGGGTAATATAACCAAAATATGCATATGAGTTTTACTACATAGTAGGCAAAAGTTCCCATAAACCTTCTACGTTGATAAAAGTGTAACCAAAAGTGAGGTAATCGTTGTGCAATGGAAAAAGCTAATGTTGTATTATTCTATACCTCACCAACATTTACCAATAAAGGGAGGAAAAAAGAAAATGTGGCTACATAATTATTCCTTCTTTTTGGTATCTAATTAGCTCTATAGCAGAGAAAGTATACTTTCTAATTCCATGAGGAAATAAATTATGTAAGTTTTCAGTGACTAAATCAAGTTTGTCTGTCTCTCTTTAATGATAAAGTTATATTTATCATAAGCAAGACATCATATTCATGAATTCTACTATAGTCAGCTAGTTCAGAAATGATTGGCAATGAAGATATTAGGGCAATTATAGAAAATGAACTTTTAGTTGTTTATACTTTACAATGTATTGTTGGGGAAAAGAAGGAAAGGATTATCTGAAGGAAAAAGAATTAGGATGATTATTAACTCTAAAAATCACACATGGTAATAAGAATTCAAGTTTTGTACCTTCCCCTTTCAACACCAACGTGAAGCACAAGATAAAAAGTTAGAGGGGTAAAATAATTATATTTTGACAGTTCTCAGGATGTCTTCAAAACAAATCACCTAGGAAATTGAAAATCACTTAATTTTTAAATGTAAACTATAGCATACATTAAGAATAAAAGTGAACAATTACAGATATATGGCTCAATGAATTACTACACAGTGAACATGCCCTTATAACCACCACCTAGATCAAGATGTGGAAGATGAATTCGTTCCTTCTCCACTAGTTAACTACTCCTCTGACCTTTAAATGCTTTCATTTGTCATGTCTTACTTTTGAAGTTCAAATTAAGTCACACAGAGTGTATTCTTGCAGGTATGGCTTCTGCTATCTAGTGTTGTTTGGCTGATTTATCTGTTGTTATGTGTACCTATAGGTTAATTTTCACTGCAGTGTGCTGTTCCATTGTATGAATACCATCCCATGCTTGTTCATTTTAATATTGATGGATGATTTGGGCTTTTCCCAATTTGGGGTCATTATTTAAAATAATATAACAAATATCTTTAAATAAGTCTCTCACTGCACATGCCCATATGTATCTGTAGATAGTAAATTTGCTGTGTCAGAACATTTGTATTGTTCAGCTATAGTAGCTAAGACCGTTTTCCAATGTGGTTCTGCTACAAGTGTGGGAATGTTCTCATTACTCCCCACTTGGTACTGTCATTCTTCTTAATTGTACCTATTCTGATGGTTCTTTCAAGGGGTCTCACTGAAATGTATTAGGTGGCTCTTGTTGGTATTTCTTTAATGTCTATGAGGTTGAGCATCTCTTTAAATGTTCCTTGGCCATTTCGATATCCTCCTTTTTGAAGTGCCTTTTTCCATGCCTTACTCCTCACCCTTGTTTTTTAACTTACATTGTCTCTCCTTTTTATGAATGTGTAGATCCCTAACACATTCAGTATAAAAGCTCACTGTCAGTTTCATGCACATCAACATCAATTATCATCACCTATATTATACTTTATCCTCTCACGCTCTTGGCTGTAGCTTTGAAAGAACAAAGGTCTTAATTTCAATGTAACTTAATTTTTTAGGCTTTTCCTTTATATTAGTGGGTTGTATCTTATTTAGGAAATCCTCTCCTGTCTCAAAATTGTGAAGATATTCGCCTACATTATCCTTTAGAAGCTCTATTGTTTTCCTTTCATAATTAGATTCGAATGCTCCTGGAGCTGATTTTGTGCATAGTGTAGAGTTCAAATTTCCTTTTTTCACAGAAGAAAATCCAATTAATATCCAGTTAGCTCAGCACTAATCACCAAAGAAGCCATCTTTCCCTGCCCCCACATTCTCTAGGGTTTCCATTTATCATAAATTAAGTGTGAATTCATTTTAAATATGGATTAGTCTTTTACTGTGGCTTATATTATCTTGATACTAATAGAGTCAGTCCTCTTAACTGTTATTGAAATACAGATGGCCAATCTACAGTTGCTTTATTCATGTTTTCAAGGACCTTCTCTATTTATAATACCGTAAACTCTTCTCTTAATATGGGACTTTGGGATGAAAGGTGAGGAATATAGATTCATATGATTATATTATGGCTATAAAGATCATATTTGGATTGTTATGTAGTAGCATGTCAGGACATAATTTTAAAAATAAAATGATATGTGTACACATTGTTTACTTGCTTACACATTCTTCATCTATGCGGACATAAACTACATTGGGCATGTACCTCATCCTTCTTATTTACCACGCTATTCCTAACACCCTTTAAGTATTCAGTAAATATCTGTTCAATGAATAAACTAAGGAAAATAAAAACCCTTTATGACTTCTAAAATGTTACAGAGTCCATAGCTGAGCATCAATGACAGTGTTTTAAAAACGGATGTTGATAATGCTTTCTCTAAGCTCACAGGACCTCAGAGAGTCAGCAATGGGAAATACACCTGTAGTGACAATAGCCAAATATCAGGCAGGAAAACTGTGGAAGACAAACCTACTCTGCATTTCTGTTATCACTGCCACTGCACTATTTCCAACCCTCTTCCTCTTCTGTCTGGATTATTGCAATATTCTCCAATTGGTTTCCCTACTATTGGTCTCACTTCTCTCTGGTTTATCCTCCAGACTTTGACCAAGGAATTTTCTATTACATAGGTAGGATGGAGATGGAGTCACTGAGTTGGGACTTCAACATGAAATCAAGAGAAATATCTTCCAAATCCCAAAAGCCCTCATAAATGAGATAGGAATATGGCCCATAGAAAGTATTCGATACACACTCCCTGAATAATTAGCTTCAATTCACTACCTTAGTCTTTCCCACTTCACCCTACCAAGTGCCGCCATTGCAAGGGAACTCATCTTCCCTGAATGATCCATACCTTTGTGATTCTGCTGTATACATCCAGTATTTTCACCTACTCAGTCTTTACATTACTTAATGTGCTCTACCACTTTATCCCCAGGTCCCCAGAGGAGATGAAATAGGGCCCTATTTAAACTCTCCTTGGTCATTTATGTTATTATATCATATCTCATAATTATTTGTTTAATATCCCTCCTATTTTACCTCTAAGCTACTTCAGAATTCTTATCATAGAACTACTAGAAGGTTTATAATTTATGTGTCCACTCCCTATATTGTTAACTATACGTTCATGGTAGATACTTGATGAATGGCTGTCCAGCTAAGTAAAGGAAGGCCTCACACAACTGTTCTCAAAGTTATCCAAGGAATGGAGCCCTGAACATTATTCTATTCTTTGTCAACTTCACAAAATGTTTTTAAACCTTAACATGACAGTGTATGTCACATTGAGAAACTAAGGTTAGCAGTTCTGAGAATCTGGAATACAAGGAGAAGAAACATTTAAAAGGGAAAAACTACGAAAGAACAGGCCAATGTAGAGAACCTTTACAGTAACCACATATTTCTCTGGTCAGGAAATGACTCCCATTGTTAGAATCTTGAGTAAGATGCTCAGGTACCCATTCCAAAGGATTATAGAGAGTCAATGGTCTCAACTATATGACTCTGTGACTGCTGAGGGGGAATGTTAGCACAAGAGATTTTTCAATCACACCTATCTGCAGGATAAATAAATATCAGGGAATGACCATCCTCTCAAGAGTTGTTATTTTTCTAACTCAGCTTTAGGCTTCAAACACTTCAATGGCTCTGCACACCACAGTAAACATCGTATCAAATTATATCAAATCAACATAGGCAACTAAAGAACTTTGAGAGCACATGTATTTAACAACCATTTTAAGTCAACCTTAACTCTGTAGATGAAAGTCAGGCATATGCCTGCAGCCGTAGCACTGTGGCTTCCAATGCCATCAGATCTCAGAAGCTAAGTAGGGTCAGGCCTGGTTAGTACTTGGATGGGAGATCACCTGGGAACACCAGGTGCTGTAGGCTTGGGAGAAGGACCTGGCAACCTACTCCCAAAAAGAATAAAAAGAAAGAAAGTCAGGCATAAATGGTCCTAACAAACCAGGAAACACAAATGCAGAAATCCATAGCTCACCTCCACTCTCACCACTATGAAGATGGCTTACAGAAGCAACCAGTTTGGTCTGGCATCTTGGGAATGAGCACTTAATAGCATCATGTTAGACACTATAGTGCCCATGGATTCTCTTTTCATTTCTAGGCCCTTCCATCAGGATGTATTGTCAGGCACATGACACAAACTCACAACCCAGAGCCAGGACAACACATTGGACATTTACTTGGAGGCTAGACCATAAACTTACAGTTGCAACTGATTTTAGAGACTTTCCAAGGAGCTCTTACCAGATGCATCCAACTCAGCAAGTGAGTAATCCAGTAATCTCAGTAAGGAGGACATCAACACACTAAGAAACCCACATTTTTGACAGACCCTCTTTTATGTTACACCAGTTTGTCACCACAAACTTCCACTTGTTTTTCTCTGTATTCATGCACACTTATCCAGCAACCTGTTTTCAGTGCCTGCCTCATGAGGTATCACATACTAAACATCAGTGGTGAACAGAGAAGGCAATGAACAAATAAGTGAATTCAAACACCTTTCCTCACTTGACTAATTATCCCAACTCCCCACCAAAGACTGTAGCTGCTGTCCATCTGAGCATGAAGCAAGTCAGGATCTTTAATTTCCACAAAGGAAGGGATCTTTGTCTATTTTATTCATGGATGTATCACAATGTCTAGAATAGTGCTGGACATGTTATAGGTCCCCAATAAATATTTTGAATGAACAAATAACAAAATGTCACCCATCCTCATATTTATTCCTTGTCAACTAATAGCACAATCAAACAAATCTCGCAACTCTTTGCAGAGAGTTTACGCTCAAAATAAATGTTAAGTGCATTTGAGAGCCTGAATACTTAAAGACTAAAAGACATGTCAACCATTTATTCCTCCTCGGGAATCTCTCAATTCTGTCTCTCTATAAGTTGAACAGTAGAAAGCTCCTAGACTACATTACTTTTACACCTCATGTAAATGTCTTCTCAGAACAATAATTAGCATGATAGCATCTGCTTCCATGAAGATTTGGAATATGAAATGGTTATAGAAAAATGTGTTTAAATCTTATGCAAAATTGTTTTTGAAGAGATTTTTCAATTAAATTGCTCATTATAAACAAACCCACAAAATAACTTTCTCTTAGAAAATGTGTTAAATCTTTGATTTGCCCACAAATTGGTATGCTTTGTTTATCAGACAATGTAAGTTGTGTAAGCCATTATATTTTGTTTTGTTTGTTTCCTTGCCTGACTGCCAAAAATCCCAGAGCACAAGTCAATGTTCAATTGCAAACATTATTATAAGTATAGTTTCTGGCATAAAATGCTCCTCTAATATTCCCCGAAGAGCCTGCCTCCAATGACCCACCACCTGCAACTGGGTCCTACCTCCACAAATCTCCAGATCCTCTGCCAAATATCACCACTAGCTGTGGACCAAATACACAACACTGAGCCTGTGGGGGACATTTTATATTTAAGGTGTAACACAAAATGGAGGAGCAGAGTTATTATGTACTGAAATGAGAGGTTAGTGATGTTGTTTGGGTATGGGCAGCA